>CAMRHE010000769.1:210000-498115 GCA_947044405.1 Leptodactylus fallax
TTATTGTACTAACAGAAAATGTGCAATATGCATTAAACCAAAATTTGACCGGTGCAAAAATTTGGGTACCCTTATCATTTTATTGATTTGAATACTCCTAACTACTTTTTACTGAGTTACTGAAGCACAAAATTGGTTTTGTAACCTCACTGAGCTTTGAACTTCATAGCCAGGTGTATCCAATCATGAGAAAAGGTATTTAAGGTGGCCAATTGCAAGTTGTTCTCCTATTTGAATCTCCTCTGAAGAGAGGCATCATGGGCTCCTCAAAACAACTCTCAAATGATCTGAAAACAAAGATTGTTCAACATAGTTGTTCAGGGGAAGGATACAAAAAGCTGTCTCAGAGATTTAACCTGTCAGTTTCCACTGTGAGGAACATAGTAAGGAAATGGAAGACCACAGGGACAGTTCTTGTTAAGCCCAGAAGTGGCAGGCCAAGAAAAATATCAGAAAGGCAGAGAAGAAGAATGGTGAGAACAGTCAAGGACAATCCACAGACCACCTCCAAAGAGCTGCAGCATCATCTTGCTGCAGATGGTGTCACTGTGCATCGGTCAACAATACAGCACACTTTGCACAAGGAGAAGCTGTATGGGAGAGTGATGCGAAAGAAGCCGTTTCTGAAAGCACGCCACAAACAGAGTCGCCTGAGGTATGCAAAAGCACATTTGGACAAGCCAGCTTCATTTTGGAAGAAGGTCCTGTGGACTGATGAAACAAAGATTGAGTTGTTTGGTCATACAAAAAGGCGTTATGCATGGCGTCAAAAAAACACAGCATTCCAAGAAAAACACTTGCTACCCACTGTAAAATTTGGTGGAGGTTCCATCATGCTTTGGGGCTGTGTGGCCAATGCCGGCACCGGGAATCTTGTTAAAGTTGAGGGTCGCATGGATTCAACTCAGTATCAGCAGATTCTTGAGAATAATGTACAAGAATCAGTGACGAATTTGAAGTTACGCCGGGGATGGATATTTCAGCAAGACAATGCTCCAAATCTACTCAGGCATTCATGCAGAGGAACAATTACAATGTTCTGGAATGGCCATCCCAGTCCCCAGACCTGAATATCATTGAACATCTGTGGGATAACTTGAAGCGGGCTGTCCATGCTCGGCGACCATCAAACTTAACTGAACTGGAATTGTTTTGTAAAGAGGAATGGTCAAAAATACCTTCATCCAGGATCCAGGAACTGATTAAAAGCTACAGGAAGCGACTAGAGGCTGTTATTTTTGCAAAAGGAGGATCTACTAAATATTAATGTCACTTTTCTGTTGAGGTGCCCATACTTTTGCACTGGTCAAATTTTGGTTTAATGCATATTGCACATTTTCTGTTAGTACAATAAACCTCATTTCAATCCTGAAATATTACTGTGTCCATCAGTTATTAGATATATCAAATTGAAATGTCTGTTGCAAACACCCAAATATTTAGAACTAAAAATGATTAAGATTAATAGGGGTGCCCAAACTTTTTTCATATGACTGTATGAGATAGATAGATAAATAGATATGAGATAGATAGTTAGATAGATAGATAGTTAGATAGATAGTTAGACATGAGGACAGATAGACAGTATATATTTGGCTGTAGATATTTCTGTATAAGCTTTGATACGATCTTTTTATTATTTTCTGAAACTTGAAGCTTTTTCCAAGTGCTAAACATGAATGGCTGTCGCCACTTTTCACTGTACCGTAAAGGCGTGTTACCATGGTAACTGCTAATGCAACCGAGGGGGAAAAGGCATTGTTGACCACAACACATATTTGCTGCTTCATATATCATTCCGGAAGGTTCAAGTTTCCCCCACTGTACATAATATGTGACTATTACAGGTGTTTGTCCTTTCTCTGCTATGCCCATCTGGTATGGAGGGCTGTGGATTACTTGGTGACTGCTGCAATATATAAATAAACTCCATGGCGATGTTGCCCTTGGTCAAAATTGAACTCGGTGCTAAAAGATAACAGCACTAGCCACTGAGTAGCTATCAGGGTCGAGAGAGGACACTCTGGTGCCCCCGGCAGATAAGGAAAAAATCCCCCCCCCCCCAAAAAAAAACAGTAAGAGATAAAGAACACATGAGGGGTGGTCTACAGTATGTAAATGAATGGGTTAATGGGCCACGTATAGAGCAGATCACCCATATTTCCCAACATTTGTGGAGGCTCCGAGCCCAGTGTATCTGCCAGCCCCAGAGATTTACCAACTCTCCAGGAGTCTCGGAGGGGGCCCCCGTGTCAGTATGATGTACCCCTGAAATTACTAGAGACCCCAGAGCAGACCAGAGATAAACATACCCTAAAATAATGCAGCCCCCAAGATAAATACAGACCCCAGAATAACCATGTAATGCACACCAAAATACAGACCAGACCCCAAGATAAATATATGCCTTATACCAGACCCCCTGAATAAATACAGACCCCAGAATAACCATGTAATGGACCCCAAAATACAGACCCAAGATAAATACAGACCACCAAAATAACTACAAACCCCAGACCAGACCCTCTAAAAAAATACACCCCCAAATATATATAATATAGACCCCAACATACAACAAACCTCAGAACAGACCACAGAATACAGACCCCCAAAATAACTACAGACCCCTTCTTAAATATGTATCCCAGAATAAATATGGACCTGAGACTACACCCCAAAACTAATACAGACCCTCTAAATAAATACAGACCTGAGAGGACATACACCCCTCACCAAAGACAATAAAGACCCCTCGATAAATAAGTGTCCCAAAATAAATACTGACCTCAGAATAAAAACAGACTCCTTAATAAATATACATCCTGGAATACAGACCCCTAATTACAGACCTCCTATCTATACAGACCCCTGACCAGACCCCCTAATTACAGACCTCCTATCTATACAGACCCCTGATCAGACCCCTAATTACAGACCTCCTATCTATACAGACCACTGATCAGACCCCCTAATTACAGACCTCCTATCTATACAGACCCCTAATCAGACCCCCTAATTACAGACCTCCTATCTATACAGACCCCTGATCAGACCCCTAATTACAGACCTCCTATCTATACAGACCCCTGATCAGACCCCTAATTACAGACCTCCTATCTATACAGACCCCTGATCAGACCCCCTAATTACAGACCTCCTATATATACAGACCCCTGATCAGACCCCCTAATTACAGACCTCCTATCTATACAGACCCCTGATCAGACCCCCTAATTACAGACCTCCTATCTATACAGACCCCTGATCAGACCCCCTAATTACAGACCTCCTATCTATACAGACCCCTGATCAGACCCCTAATTACAGACCTCCTATCTATACAGACCCCTGATCAGACCCCCTAATTACAGACCTCCTATCTATACAGACCCCTGATCAGACCCCTAATTACAGACCTCCTATCTATACAGACCCCTGATCAGACCCCCTAATTACAGACCTCCTATCTATACAGACCCCTGATCAGACCCCCTAATTACAGACCTCCTATCTATACAGACCCCTGATCAGACCCCCTAATTACAGACCTCCTATCTATACAGACCCCTAATCAGACCCCCTAATTACAGACCTCCTATCTATACAGACCCCTGATCAGACCCCTAATTACAGACCTCCTATCTATACAGACCCCTGATCAGACCCCTAATTACAGACCTCCTATCTATACAGACCCCTGATCAGACCCCTAATTACAGACCTCCTATCTATACAGACCCCTGATCAGACCCCTAATTACAGACCTCCTATCTATACAGACCCCTGATCAGACCCCCTAATTACAGACCTCCTATCTATACAGACCCCTGATCAGACCCCTAATTACAGACCTCCTATCTATACAGACCCCTGATCAGACCCCCTAATTACAGACCTCCTATCTATACAGACCCCTGATCAGACCCCCTAATTACAGACCTCCTATCTATACAGACCCCTGATCAGACCCCTAATTACAGACCTCCTATCTATACAGACCCCTGACCAGACCCCCTAATTACAGACCTCCTATCTATACAGACCCCTGATCAGACCCCTAATTACAGACCTCCTATCTATACAGACCCCTGATCAGACCCCTAATTACAGACCTCCTATCTATACAGACCCCTAATCAGACCCCCTAATTACAGACCTCCTATATATACAGACCCCTGATCAGACCCCTAATTACAGACCTCCTATCTATACAGACCCCTGATCAGACCCCTAATTACAGACCTCCTATCTATACAGACCCCTGATCAGACCCCTAATTACAGACCTCCTATCTATACAGACCCCTAATCAGACCCCCTAATTACAGACCTCCTATATATACAGACCCCTGATCAGACCCCTAATTACAGACCTGACCTCCTATATATAAAGAAAAACCAGATCAGATCCCCTAAATACAGGGGGGGTCTCTTATACAGACTGCTGAGACTCTTCACTCTATGGAGCTTTCTGGGCCTTGAGAACCTGTGCAGATATGGTCATGTGACCTAACCAGTGCAGGTCCTGCAAAAGGCACAAAATCTTAAGATATTTCAATCTATTTACCCAACTGCATCAATAAAAATTAAAAAATTTGGTGCATTTGCAGCAAAAAGTTTAAAAAAAAAAACAATGTGCATTAAATCTCAGCCGGAACCCCCTACCACTTATCCTGCGCCACACCATGTAAAGCCAGAGCTGGTGCAGTGACTATGGGGAGAAGGAAAACTAAACATAATGAAGATCATACTGACAGTCAGCACACTGTATTACATGTCATAGGATTAAATACATGCACCACACTTTATAGGCTTAGATATACATGCCCAGTGGACAGTATCACACGTCATAGGCTTAGATACAAAGCCACAGCAGATGGTATCACACATAATAGGCTTAGAAGCAGAAGCTCAGCAGACAGTATCACACTTGTTAGGTTTAGATACCTTTCTAATCCACTGATTTAGATATTTTACCTTTCCATTTGTATTTACAGCTTGTCCATGGTCTCGGACGCGTATACAGAGAGTATCTTCATGGAACCGATTCATCTATCATCCTCTGTAGCTGCCAAAAAGATCATAAATGAAGGTAAAACCCATCTTACAGACGCCTGTCACTGACCGCTCACAGAGAAGAGGAGGAGAGTGCTAACTGCACAGATAGATAGATAGATAGATAGATAGATAGAAAGATAGATAGATAGAAAGATAGATAGATATGGGATAGATAGATAGATAGATAATAGATAGATAGATATAAGAGAGATGGGTAGATAGATAGATATGAGATAGATAGATAGATAGATAGATAGATAGATAGATAGATATGAGATGGATAGATAGATAGATAGATAGATAGATAGATAGATAGATAGATAGATAGATAGATAGGAGATAGATAGATATGAGATAGATAGATATGAGATAGATAGATAGATAGATAGATAATAGATAGATAGATATAAGAGAGATGGGTAGATAGATAGATATGAGATAGATAGATAGATAGATAGATAGATAGATAGATAGATAGATAGGAGATAGATAGATAGATAGATAGATAGATAGATAGATACAGTACAGACCAAAAGTTTGGACACACCTTCTCATTCCAAGAGTTTTCTGTATTTTCATGACTATAAAAATTGTAGATTCACACTGAAGGCATCAAAACTATGAATTAACACATGTGGAATTATATACTTAACAAAAAAGTGTGAAACAACTGAAAATATGTCTTATATTCTAGGTTCTTCAAAGTAGCCACCTTTTGCTTTGATTACTGCTTTGCACACTCTTGGCATTCTCTTGATGAGCTTCAAGAGGTAGTCACCTGAAATGGTTTTCACTTCACAGGTGTGCCCTGTCAGGTTTAATAAGTGGGATTTCTTGCCTTATAAATGGGATTGGGACCATCAGTTGTGTTGTTCAGAAGTCAGGTGGATAAACAGCTGATAGTCCTACTGAATGGAGTGTTAGAATTTGTATTATGGCAAGAAAAAAGCAGCTAAGTAAAGAAAAACGAGTGGCCATCATTACTTTAAGAAATGAAGGTCAGTCAGTCCGAAAAATTGGTAAAACTTTGAAAGTGGACTCTACATGCCTGGTTCCCACCGTGAAGCATGGAGGAGGAGGTGTGATGGTGTGGGGGGGCTTTGCTAGGGACACTGTTGGGGATTTATTCAAAATTGAAGGAATACTGAACCAGCATGGTTACCACAGCATCTTGCAGCGGCATGCTATTCCATCCGGTTTGCGTTTAGTTGACCCCAAACGCACCTCCAGACTGTGTAAGGGCTATTTGACCAAGAA
Source organism: Leptodactylus fallax (assembly GCA_947044405.1). Taxonomy (NCBI): domain Eukaryota; kingdom Metazoa; phylum Chordata; class Amphibia; order Anura; family Leptodactylidae; genus Leptodactylus; species Leptodactylus fallax. The sequence continues at coordinate 216,315 of CAMRHE010000769.1, forward strand.
GTAGAGTGATGGGGTGCTACGCCAGATGACCTGGCCTCCACAGTCACCAGACCTGAACCCAATCCAGATGGTTTGGGGTGAGCTGGACCGCAGAGTGAAGGCAAAAGGGCCAACAAGTGCTAAGCATCTCTGGGAACTCCTTCAAGAGTGGTGGAAGACCATTTCAGGTGACTACCTCTTGAAGCTCATCAAGAGAATGCCAAGAGTGTGCAAAGCAGTAATCAAAGCAAAAGGTGGCTACTTTGAAGAACCTAGAATATAAGACATATTTTCAGTTGTTTCACACTTTTTTGTTAAGTATATAATTCCACATGTGTTAATTCATAGTTTTGATGCCTTCAGTGTGAATCTACAATTTTTAGAGTCATGAAAATACAGAAAACTCTTGAAATAAGAAGGTGTGTCCAAACTTTTGCTCTGTACTGTAGATAGATATGTTCGACAAAACTGTCTCCATATTTAGCTTTTACCTTTTTCTACATTTTATCTACATGGGTCCGGTGCTTAGTGAATTCCCCAGCCCCCAGCTTGACAGACACTAATTTATTCTCACAGGGGGGCAAATTCCTTCCTGACCCCTTACTCAGCAATTGAGTTAATTTTTGAGGTCACTCACCCTAACTGTGTAATTTGCAGCATGTAACCACTGACACCCGTCTGTGTAAGGAAGGCATGCCATCCATTTATAACACCATGCACTTTCTTTATTTGGCGCCATCGCTGCCTTTGAAGCTTCTCCTCCTCAGAGCTTTCCCCCATCTTAATGGTCTGCTCAATAAAGATGATAATTTGAGAGGTCTGACACCTAATTCTCCATGGAAAGAAGGATAGTCTGACCACAACTGCATTCACAATTCTGCAGGTTTCAGAGCTGAATTCTCTCAGCAATCCCTTATTTGTTCAGAGTATTGGGATGAGTGCAGAGTAAGTAATGTAATGTATGTACACAGTGACTGTACCAGCAGAATAGTGAGCGCAGCTCTGGAGTATAATACAGGATGTAACTCAGGATCAGTACAGGATAAGTAATGTAATGTATGTACACAGTGACTGTACCAGCAGAATAGTGAGCGCAGCTCTGGAGTATAATACAGGATGTAACTCAGGATCAGTACAGGATAAGTAATGTAATGTATGTACACAGTGACTGTACCAGCAGAATAGTGAGTGCAGCTCTGGAGTATAATACAGGATGTAACTCAGGATCAGTACAGGATAAGTAATGTAATGTATGTACACAGTGACTGTACCAGCAGAATAGTGAGTGCAGCTCTGGAGTATAATACAGGATGTAACTCAGGATCAGTACAGGATAAGTAATGTAATGTATGTACACAGCGACTGTACCAGCAGAATAGTGAGTGCAGCTCTGGAGTATAATACAGGATGTAACTCAGGATCAGTACAGGATAAGTAATGTAATGTATGTACACAGCGACTGCACCAGCAGAATAGTGAGTGCAGCTCTGGAGTATAATACAGGATGTAACTCAGGATCAGTACAGGATAAGTAATGTAATGTATGTACACAGTGACTGCACCAGCAGAATAGTGAGCGCAGCTCTGGAGTATAATACAGGATGTAACTCAGGATCAGTACAGGATAAGTAATGTAATGTATGTACACAGTGACTGTACCAGCAGAATAGTGAGCGCAGCTCTGGAGTATAATACAGGATGTAACTCAGGATCACTACAGGATAAGTAATGTAATGTATGTACACAGTGACTGCACCAGCAGAATAGTGAGCGCAGCTCTGGAGTATAATACAGGATGTAACTCAGGATCAGTACAGGATCAGTAATGTAATATATGTACACAGTGACTGCACCAGCAGAATAGTGAGCGCAGCTCTGGAGTATAATACAGGATGTAACTCAGAATCAGTACAGGATAAGTAATTAATGTATGTACACAGTGACTGTACCAGCAGAATAGTGAGCGCAGCTCTGGAGTATAATACAGGATGTAACTCAGGATCAGTACAGGATAAGTAATGTAATGTATGTACACAGTGACTGCACCAGCAGAATAGTGAGCACAGCTCTGGAGTATAATACAGGATGTAACTCAGGATCAGTACAGGATAAGTAATGTAATGTATGTACACAGTGACTGTACCAGCAGAATAGTGAGCGCAGCTCTGGAGTATAATACAGGATGTAACTCAGGGTCAGTACAGGATAAGTAATGTAATGTATGTACACAGTGACTGTACCAGCAGAATAGTGAGTGCAGCTCTGGAGTATAATACAGGATGTAACTCAGGATCAGTACAGGATAAGTAATGTAATGTATGTACACAGCGACTGTACCAGCAGAATAGTGAGTGCAGCTCTGGAGTATAATACAGGATGTAACTCAGGATCAGTACAGGATAAGTAATGTAATGTATGTACACAGCGACTGCACCAGCAGAATAGTGAGTGCAGCTCTGGAGTATAATACAGGATGTAACTCAGGATCAGTACAGGATAAGTAATGTAATGTATGTACACAGTGACTGCACCAGCAGAATAGTGAGCGCAGCTCTGGAGTATAATACAGGATGTAACTCAGGATCAGTACAGGATAAGTAATGTAATGTATGTACACAGTGACTGTACCAGCAGAATAGTGAGCGCAGCTCTGGAGTATAATACAGGATGTAACTCAGGATCACTACAGGATAAGTAATGTAATGTATGTACACAGTGACTGCACCAGCAGAATAGTGAGCGCAGCTCTGGAGTATAATACAGGATGTAACTCAGGATCAGTACAGGATCAGTAATGTAATATATGTACACAGTGACTGCACCAGCAGAATAGTGAGCGCAGCTCTGGAGTATAATACAGGATGTAACTCAGAATCAGTACAGGATAAGTAATTAATGTATGTACACAGTGACTGTACCAGCAGAATAGTGAGCGCAGCTCTGGAGTATAATACAGGATGTAACTCAGGATCAGTACAGGATAAGTAATGTAATGTATGTACACAGTGACTGCACCAGCAGAATAGTGAGCACAGCTCTGGAGTATAATACAGGATGTAACTCAGGATCAGTACAGGATAAGTAATGTAATGTATGTACACAGTGACTGTACCAGCAGAATAGTGAGCGCAGCTCTGGAGTATAATACAGGATGTAACTCAGGGTCAGTACAGGATAAGTAATGTAATGTATGTACACAGTGACTGCACCAGCAGAATAGTGAGCGCAGCTCTGGAGTATAATACAGGATGTAACTCAGGATCAGTACAGGATAAGTAATGTATGTACACAGTGACTGTACCAGCAGAATAGTGAGCGCAGCTCTGGAGTATAATACAGGATGTAACTCAGGATCAGTACAGGATAAGTAATGTAATGTATGTACACAGTGACTGTACCAGCAGAATAGTGAGTGCAGCTCTGGAGTATAATACAGGATATAACTCAGGATCAGTACAGGATAAGTAATATATGTACACAGTGACTGCACCAGCAGAATAGTGAGTGCAGCTCTGGAGTATAATACAGGATATAACTCAGGATCAGTACAGGATAAGTAATGTAATGTATGTACACAGTGACTGCACCAGCAGAATAGTGAGCGCAGCTCTGGAGTATAATACAGGATGTAACTCAGGATCAGTACAGGATAAGTAATGTAATGTATGTACACAGTGACTGTACCAGCAGAATAGTGAGCGCAGCTCTGGAGTATAATACAGGATGTAACTCAGGTTCAGTACAGGAAAAGTAATGTATTGAGTTCAATGTATACACAGTAAAGCTCCCTCTAGTGGTGGTTGCAGGTAGACAGAATGTTATATCCCAGTTTAGTCCCCAGAGTTTTGGACGATTCACTTAAAGAAGTGACAATTTATTAGTATTTAGTAGTTTGGCGCTTTGTCCACTCCCCAGGTAAGAGATGGCTGACGAGGACATGAAGGCTTCTCAGTGAAGGACGACTCAGGGACTTGTATTTCCAGGTCATTACTTTTTGATTTTTAGGGGGAAATGTTCTTAAAAGAAGAATATGACACTTCAGCTTTAATGCAGTCAGATAAATAGCCGACATTTTCTGCTCCGCGGGAAATTCCAGAGCAATTTTTACCTCTGAAGGACTTCAAATCAAAGCGGACATATGCACCCTGCACTGAGCGCGGGCGGCTTTGATGTCTCCTTCCAGTCCCACTTATACTGACACAAAATACTTCTGACACCCTCAGAAGCTCCAACAAAGATATTCCTGGTAAAGAGCGAAATTGGGGAAGAGTCAGAGACTAAATAGCGGCCGCACTTATCGGCCTCAGGACTCCCCATTGTATTGTGCGGGGCCCAGAGAGTGTTTTTGAGAAAACGTTAAAAAAAATTACAAAAATTTCAAAATTTTAATTTTTAAAAAAACAAATATTCCTGATGAAGCTGCGACATCATGGTCCTAACACTAGGATTTATCATATAGTTGTATGGCACCTTTTTCAGCTGAATATTGATAGTTTCCAGGTAGCAACATTATCTTGCTGACTGTTTCCAGTTGACAATAGAATCTTCTTGACTGCTTCAAGACTGCAACAGTATTTCAATTATGTTTCATATAGTAATAGTATTTTGTTGACTGTTTTTAGGTACCAACAGTATCTTGTTGACTGTTTCCAATTAGCAATAGTATTTAGTTGATGGTGTCCAAGTAGCAATAGTATCTGAGTAATGGTTTCTAGTTACTAATACTATCTTGTTGATAGTATCCAGGTAACAGCAGTATCTTATTGAGTACTTTCAGGTACCAGATGCATCTTGTTGACTGTTTCCATTCAGTAGAAGTATGTAGAAGGTGCCCAGATAACATTAATTTCTTTTTGGATGTTTTTCTAGTAACTTGGTGACTATTAACTTGTTTACCAGCTATATTTTGGTTTCCAGATAGCAAGAGCTTCTTGCTGACAGTTTCCAGGTATCAATTCTATCTTGTCAGTGGTTTCCAGTTAGCAATAATATCGTATTAATGGGTACAGGTAGCAATAGTATTTTGTTGACTGTTTTTAGATAGCACTAAAATGTTGTTGATGGTTTCCACATAGCAATAGTATCTGATTGATGGCTTCCAGATGGCAGCAGTATCTTGTTGACGGTTTTCTGGTAGCCATAGGATCTTGTTGACGATTTCCAGTTCGAATATCATCTTGTTGACAGTTCCCAAGTACTAGCAGCATTTGTCCATGGTTTTCAGTTACCAACATTATCTTGTTTATGGTTTCCAGTTTCTAATAGGACCATGTTAATGCTTTCCAGGTAGCAAAATTTTTTTGTTGATGGTTTCCCATTAGCAAAGGTATATTGTTGATGTTTTCTAGGTAACAACATTAATATTTTAAGCATTTCCAGGTAGCAGCAATATCATGATGATGGTTTCCCATTGGAATAGTACAATGTTGATGGTTTCCTGGTAACAACATTGTTATATGAAGCATTTCCAGATAGCAACATTATCGTACTGATTGTACCCAGTTAGCAATAATAACTGATGGTTTCCAGTTAGCAGTTGTATACTGTTGAAGGTTTCCAGTTAGCAGTAGTATATTGTAGATGGTTTCCAGTTAGCAGTAGTATATTGTAGATGGTTTCCAGTTAGCAGTAGTATATTGTAGATGGTTTCCAGTTAGCAGTAATATATTGTTAATGGCTTCCAGTTAGCAGTAGTATATTGTAGAAGGCTTCTAGTAAGCAGTAGTATATTGTTGATGGTTTCCAGTTAGCAGTAGTATATTGTAGAAGGCTTCCAGTTAGCAGTAGTATATTGTTGATGGTTTCCAGTTAGCAGTAGTATATTGTAGAAGGCTTCCAGTTAGCAGTAGTATATTGTAGATGGTTTCCAGTTAGCAGTAGTATATTGTTGATGGTTTCCAGTTAGAACTATTATATTGTTGGTGGTTTCCAGTTAGCAGTAGTATATTGTAGAAGGCTTCCAGTTAGCAGTAGTATATTGTAGAAGGCTTCCAGTTAGCAGTAGTATATTGTTGATGTCTTCCAGTTAGCAGTAGTATATTGTTGATGGTTTCCAGTTAGAACTATTATATTGTTGGTGGTTTCCAGTTAGCAGTAGTATATTGTTGATGGTTTCCAGTTAGAACTATTATATTGTTGATGGATTTTAGGTGACAATATTGTTATTTTAAGCAGAAAGTAATGAAAGAATGAATATAATTTTTCTGGATATTGATGACTCCATAGAAAATGTGCGGCAGAGGCGGAGCTTCACTTTTTTTTTTCTTCTGAAACTACCATTTTTCATGCATTTGGGCCTTTTTCCAGAAAATAATATTTAATCCGCTTATTAATTGTTTGACTTTTTTTATGACCAGTTGACTTTGCCAGAAATTTCTACTGAGATGATTTCTGTAACCAGGATCACAGCGTTAGAGGCCATTTCTAGATAATTCCAAAATCTTAACAATGTAATGTTTAGTGGATTCTCCCAGGACATCTGGAATATGCCCAGGTCATAATTAAAGGGAAAGTACTCTGAAGGTAAACGGTGGCAATCACATGTCGCACCCACCATTTCTGGCATAAAACCAGACTTGCTAACCCTCCTGGGGTCTTGGGGTTTCCTGTAAATAGGGAAAAATCTCTGACTTCTCGAAATGCTTTACTGACACTAATCTTTACTGACAGAGACAGGGCGGGCAGACAAAGTAGCCTGTCCAATGTGGTGTCCATGGCGGCACAAGTTATGAGGCTTTAATCTTAGCCAGTGTTTTAGAAAGAGCCTTATACACCAAAAATCCCCCGTGGTTCACTTTACATGCCACATCTAAACTCTCCCTGGATACAGTGTTTGAAAATTGGCAAATACGGATAAAACTTTCTGAAATTTAATTTATTTCTATTATAGAGCTGAAAACCAAAGAGGTGAAGGTGGAGCCGATGAGCCCAGAACTCCTGGAGTCCGCCGAGCAGCTCTTCGTGGAAGATCTCTACAACCGAGTCAAGGAGAAGATAGACGACCGCAGCTTGTTCAACACCCCTTGTGTCATGGACCTACAGAGAGAACTTCTTAAGGACCACATGGAGTCTCCACTCAATGAGGTCGATGAAGTCTGGCCCAACGTCTTCATCGCTGAAAAGTGAGTCTTCAATATAGGTTGTAACCAGTAGAAAATGAAGATGGATAGATGGATGGATGGATGGATGGATAGATAGATAGATAGATAGATAGATAGATAGATAGATATGAGATAGATGGATAGATAGATAGATATGAGATAGATAGATATGAGATAGATAGATAGATATGAGATAGATAGATATGAGATAGATAGATAGATATGAGATAGATGGATAGATAGATAGATATGAGATAGATATGAGATAGATAGATAGATAGATATGAGATAGATAGATAGATAGATAGATAGATAGATAGATATGAGATAGATATGAGATAGATAGATAGATAGATAGATATGAGATAGATAGATAGATAGATAGATAGATAGATAGATAGATAGATAATAGACTGATGATAATTATTATGGATGTGTAATGTCCGCCTTACACATTGCCCACTATGTCAGTAACACAATGTACAGCCACCGCGCTCTTTGATGCCTCCGCAGCCTGTAATGATCTGATAAGACGTTGCAACAATCTCTGTCCAGAACATTCCCTGCAATAATAATGAGGAGGATCCTCCAGTGCAGGATGTTGTCAGGGCTAAGATCAAGAAGCGGCAGGTCCGGCTACAGATAATACTAGATGATACAGTATCAGGGCTCACATTACTGACTGTGGTTCAGTGGGGGGGGGGGTCCTTCTAGACAGGGGTGCCCCATTTATTTGGGGTCTTATATAAGTTCTTACAGCCAGGTCTGCCTTCTCACATGACTGACAGGCGTAGGATTTACTGATCTCTTTCAGGAGTGTGGCAGTCAACAAGGGACGTCTGAAGCGTATGGGCATCACCCACATCCTCAACGCCGGGCACAACACCACCGTCTATACAGGACCCAATTTTTACACCGGGATGGAAGTCCAATACATGGGTGTGGAGGTCGATGACTTTCCAGACTGTGATATCTCCAAGTTCTTCCGACCGGCTGCCGAGTTCCTGGATGAAGCGTTATTGACCTACCGGGGTAATAATCTGCTACATTGTGTCACTATCTAAGTATCCATAGGATGATATATGATACTGTAACAGAAAGCAGCTGTACACAGTGCCTGCGATATGCGGCATGCTGCCATACAGAGCACTGGCCGTCGCCTCTCCTGGGCCTGTGTCTCACCATAATCCTGCTCATCTGGGATTATAGATTGTAACACATGTAATATGGCCACAAGTGATGCCTGGACAAGACAACATGGGATATGTGGCTACCAGAGCTTCAGCCACTCCCAATAGTCCTTGGCCCTAGCGGGGTATCAAAATCTAATGTCCCTCTGGGGCTAATGCAACAGGAAGCCAACCAGTAAGGCCTAGTAGGCCAATTGTGCCAAGTGTATTCTGTAGTGTGAACAGGGGCAGATTTGGCATTTCTGGGACTTCACGGAAAGTTAGGCATGTGGCCTTCCTTATTACTGCCCCCAGTGTGTACTCACATCTAGTATACTGCCCTCTTAATGACCCCACACATAGTATAATGCCCCCTTTTTTGCCAAGACACATAGTATAATGCCTCCTAGTGTCCCCACACAGTATAATGTCCGCTTAGTGCCCTGACACATAGTATAATGTCCCCTTAGTGTCTCCATATATAGCATAATTCTACCTTAGTGGCTCCACACATAGTATATTGCCCCTTAGTGTACCCACACATAGTATACTTCCCCCTTAGTGCCCCAGCACATAGTATAATGCCCTCTCAGTGTCCCCACACAGTATAATGCCACTTTAGTGCCCCAGAACATACAGTATATTGTCCCTATACATATAATAAATCTTCCTTAGTACCACAACACACAGTATAATGCCCACTCAGTGGCCCCAACATATAGTATAATGCCCCCTTAGTGTCCCCATACAGTATAATGCCCCGATAGTGTCCCCACATATGGTATAATGCCCCTTTAGTGGCTCTCACGCTTGCACTGGCACTAGCACTGCCATCATGGAGTGGCTTCAGGAGCTGTTGTACATTACGTCTAGACACTGATATTGTCCAGACATCTTGTGTGGGAGCGTGTTGGGCTAAGAGGAAGACCAGTTGGTATATAGCCCGCAGGGGCCTCCTTGATCTTTGGGGCCCCATGCGATTACTTGGATTACATGGTGGGTAACAGCACCCCTGTTTTTGTTTCACAATGCTATGATCAATATGCCGCAGTACAGCAAAAAAACAGCGCCAACTACTGACCCCTTGTGTCACCAACAAGCCTCTCTGTCTTAGTCCAATATTCAGACACAGAACATTTGTCATAGGTGTAGGAACATCTAGCTGTACCTTTATAAAATCTATGCTGCCCTACACATCCCTTTAAGGGTTAATAATACTGCCATGCGCTGGGTGGATAACCTCTTATCATTTTTTTTTATTTTACCACAATTTTAATTCATCCATATGTTATTTTATTCATGAGTTATACTCCAGTCACATCCAAAGCTGCTTTCATAATCCTGTTGTGGTTTATTATCTGTCCTCTTTTGTTAAACCTGTTACCTAACACCTTAGATCTAATTGTATAATTGTCCTGTCACCTCTAATAATCTCTGAATGCAGCTTTGGATGTGACTGGAGTCAAACTAGCATTAAGACAAGGCAAAGTTATACATCCCTTATTGTATAGGTCATAAAGACACGTGGATGATAATAATATTTTCATCATCTGAGTCCCCCCCTCTAATGGTACGTCTCCATAGTAAATTGCAGTTTCGGCAGGAGCAATACAATTCTGCCATTCAGTTCTGTTCACCACAAAGTGGACATCAGCCCCTATCCCAGTAATAGGGGCCCCACAGGCCGGATAAGGGATAAAAATAACCTGCTGCCACGACAGACCTGACTCCATGATGAATCATCCGGGCTTCAGCCTAATTTTAGGAGTAAAAATAACAAAGCGTAAAAATATAAGTAGAGTATAATAATACAATGGCCGGTCAGAGGCCGGGGCTGGTTGTCCGCAAATAGTTTGGATTAATGGCTGCATTATACTAGTCTGCACATACATAGAAGGATTATACTCACTAACCACTGCAAGACCGGGAAATTATTCCTGCGGTGGAAAGTTTTATATGTGCTAAAATAAGATAGATAGATAGATATGAGATAGATAGATAGATAGATAGATAGATAGATAGATAGATAGATATGAGATAGATAGATAGATAGATAGATAGATATGAGATAGATAGATAGATAGATAGATAGATATGAGATAGATAGATAGATAGATATGAGATAGATAGATATGAGATAGATAGATAGATAGATAGATATGAGATAGATAGATAGATAGATATGAGATAGATAGATAGATATGAGATAGATAGATAGATATGAGATAGATAGATAGATAGATATGAGATAGATAGATAGATATGAGATAGATAGATAGATAGATAGATAGATAGATAGATAATAGATAGGATAGATAGATATGAGATAGATATTAGATAGATAGATAGATAGATAGATAGATAGATAGATAGATATTAGATAGATAATAAACAGAGAAAAATAGAAACATAGATAGTTAGAGATAGACAATGAAATAGATACATAGATAGAGCGATTGAGAGAGAGAGATAGATAGATAGATAGATAGATAGATAGATAAATAGACAAGGAAAAATGGCAGCACTCCAGGTATATTCAAATAGATAGAGAAAGGTTGAAAAAAGGTTCCTGTGAGGACCGAAATGTTGCCTGTCTTGGATTAAAGTCACTATCTATTTCACAGGTGTCAAACACAAGGCCCGCGGGCCGAATCCGGCCCGCTGCCTTCTGTTATCCGGCCCGGCACTTATCTGTCCCGCAGGGGAGCGGCATTTTTTATTGTCTATTTAATGTAAACCAGCCCAGGACAGGCCGCTTAAAAAAAAAAAAAAACAAAGCTGCGCGATACCTGTCCTGTGCTGGTTTACAAGACCTCTGCATGTCAGCGCAGGCGGCGATACAATGACATCATCGCGCCTCCTACGCTGACACGCAGACGTCGCGGACAAGAAGAGGAGGCGGCCGCAGCTGCATCAAGGGATCGGAGGTAGGTGAGGATAAGTTTTTTTATATATATAAATAGGCCGTTGCCTGCTGGAGTATCCCCGGCACGTAACGGCCTATTTACTTACCGATCCCCGCTGCTGGTCGTGGCCGCCCCCGCTTCCCCTTCTGCTATGGGACGCAGAAGCGGCTGTGTGCAGGAGCGGGGATGGTAAGTGAGGCCGCGGCCGGCGAACCCCATCAAATACTACTATTATTATACTCCGGGGTCTTTTCAGACCCCGGAGTATAATAATCGGAGACCCAGGGGAGGGGACAAACATAAAAACCTGTGTTACTCACCTCTCCAGCGATCCGATGTTGCTCCCAGCCGGCTTCGGCCTTCTTTGGTGACGTCCCAGGCGTCACGTGAGCCAGGCCGACGTCATTATGTCGCGACGCCGGTCTGTGCGACATTGAAGAAGGCCGAATGCAGGGAGCGCACCGGGGCCCAGGTAAGTAACACTGGTTTTATGTTTGTCACCACCTGGGTCTCCGATCATTATACTCTGGGGTCTGAAAAGACCCCAGAGTATAATAATAGTTCATGGGTGGGGGGTCACTATGGGACATAATACCGTGTGCAGGGGCCACTATGGAGCATAATAACGTGTGCAGGGGCCACTATTCAGCATAATACTGTGTGCAGTGGCCACTATGGAGCATAATACCGTGTGCAGGGGCCACTATGGAGCATAATACCGCGTGCAGGGGCAACTATTGAGCATAATACCGTGTGCAGGGGCAACTATGGAGCATAATACAGTGTGCAGGGGCCACTATGGAGCATAATACCGTGTGCAGGGACCACTATGGAGCATAATACCGTGTGCAGGGGCAACTATGGAGCATAATACCGTGTGCAGGGGCCGCTGTGGGGCGTAATACCGTGTGCAGAGGCAACTATAGAGCATAATACCGTTTGCAGGGGTAAACAGTATTTGTATAGTGCTTAATTTTTGATATATTCAGAAAAGGATGAGGATAGTATGTAACATGCCAATGTCTTAGGTTTTAACAATACATTATGTTCTTTCTGGTTGACCTCAAAGGGCTGATTGTAACAGTAGTAATGTACAAATGTAACTACTGCTTAATAGCTCGCTTATCTGTTAAGGAGAAGTTACTTTTATACACGTGTAAAATAATCTTGGCCCTTCAAGGTACCCCGTGAGGCTGAAGTGGCCCCCGGAGAAAATGAGTTTGACACCACTGATCTATTTGAATATACCTGGAGTGCTGCCATTTTTCCTTGTCTACTAGCCATAAGAGGAGTTGCCGCTCCTTTTTTTTTTGGATTTGCACCCGACTTTTTTGTTTTCTGTGCTGCTTTTAGAATCTACTTTTGTCAAGATAGAAAGATAGATAGAAAATAAAATAGATACATAGAGTGATTGAGAGATGATAGATACATAGATAGATATAGAGAGATAGATAGTCAGATAGACATTGACATAAAGAGATAGATAGATAGATAGATAGATAGATAGATAGATATGAGATAGATAGATATGAGATAGATAGATAGATAGATAGATAGATAGACATGAGATAGATAGATATGAGATAGATAGATATGTATGATAGATAGATATGAGATAGATAGATAGATAGATAGATAGATAGATAGATATGAGATAGATAGATAGATAGATAGATAGATAGATAGATAGATAGATATGAAATTCATAGTTATAGATAAAGATAATAAAGAAAAAGGCAGCACTCCAAAAATGTGAAAAAAACCCACACTTCAGCTCCATGCTCTGACCGGGTGACAGAAAAGGAGCCCTATAGAGCAGAAAAACAGAGGCAAAAACGAACATTGGTATAAAAGTGATTATATTACAAACGTGGGGTGTAGAGAGGGCCCCTAAACCTAATGCTGCAAAGGTATTTTTCTTATTGATCGCAGAATTTGGGACAAAATAAATCTTTTTTTCAATATAGGACACCAAAAATATTAAGTCTCAACAAAACATATGTGCCCTAGATTTTGCAACAGTTTTTCAGCAATGCAGTTAATGACATTTTTACATTGGTTGTAATTTTTTTCTCACATCATCCTTGTGCTTTCACCTTCCAAGCGGCACCTTCTAAATGCTTCAAGAATATAAATCATTTCTTGTCAGAGACCTGACCCATGACCACCAGAGCCTTCAAAAATAGCATTGTCCTTGTCCTAGGAAGCAGCGGCCAGAGGCTTGTGAGAATAGGACATTATGGACAATGGGAGACGCTGGAGCATATATGTCCTGTCACAAATACTCAATTCACACATCTATTAAAGAATTCTTATACGCCAGATGTGAGTAACTGTTTCCAATATCAAAAATATATAGAACATACTGCAAGAGTATATACGCCTTTGGGAGCAAAACTTGACACAGTGAAGACCTCCATTTTGGCCTGGCAGAACTTCCATGTTGGGTGGGAGAAGCTGTAGGACATCTCCAGTCCTATTGCTATATTTATAAGCATAACAGATTTAAGTTTTCCCCTACACCAGTGAAGGTGCCCCATGGGTTTGACCAGTCTAGACCAGTCTTACTGCAACCATATTGGTGGATTCCCAAAACATACAGTCTGCGTGATGATTGTAAACTAAAATATAGTCAATTTGCAGAACAATAATTTTTTTCCCATTTTCTCTTCATAGGTAAAGTTTTGGTGAACAGTGAGATGGGAATGAGTAGATCTGCCATCCTGGTGGCAGCTTATTTGATGATATTCCATCACATGACCATCCTCGAAGCCCTGATGACCTTACGCAAGAAGCGAGCCATCTACCCCAATGACGGTTTTATAATGCAGCTACGAAACCTTAATGAAAAATTGCTGGAAGAACGTGAATATTCCGACATAGGAGATGACGATGATACCAATAGTGAAGGCTCAGTTATAGAAGCCAAAACTCACTCTATAGTCGTAGAAGAAGAAGATGGAGAAAGCAGCATCATGGGAGCCAAGGCTCACTCCATTACTGTTGAAGAAGAGGATACAACTAGCATTATGGGAAGTGCCATGAGCATGGGGGCCAAATCAAGTGTAGTGTCCAAGCAGCCAACACTTATTGATGAAGATGAGGAGGAGAAGATCTATGAAGAATGGAGAAGAAAGCAAGGACTTCCACCAAGGGAGATACCAAAGAAAGAAAGTGTAAAACTTCCAGAAGAAGGAGAAGAAGTGAGCGATGACCAGCTAAGACAGATGATTTATGAATGGCAGAAGGAAAATGCTAAATATCATTCCCTTGCCCCCGGAGATGATGATAGTTCCATGATGAGTGGAAGATGTTATTCACCAAGTGAAATCAGTGATGTGTCAAGTGTCACCTCACAGGAAATCCAGATGCTGAAGCAGCAATTTGAAGCAAGTCGAAGGAACCTAAAGACCAGAGGACGTTCCGACTCTGTGTCGACTGACAGTACGTGGGATATGTGGAACCAAAGGCTTATGGAAATTGAGAAGGAAGCCATAACAAAGAGCGATGAGAAGGAGAAAAAAGAAAGAAAAGGATATCGATGAAGAAAGTCTCTGCTCGGAAGCCAGTTCTTTATTTAACTTTTGCAAAAAGAACAAACATAAGTTGACTCCTCTGGAAAGGTGGAAGGTTAAGAGAATTCAGTTTGGGTATCACAAGAAAGACTCTGAAGCATCAGATGCCCAAAGCAAGGAGGACAATGGTGAGAAGAAAGATGAGGATCAAATGAGTCAATCAGATGTAAACGTATCGGCCTACCAGGCCTGGAAGTTGAAGCACCAGAAGAAAGTAGGCAATGAAAATAAGGAGGAAATTGTAGAACTGACCAAAGGGGAAGACACGGCAAGTATCAAGCGCAAACAAAGGAGGGCTGAGATTTTAGAACGTTCGAAGCAGACCTTGGAGGAAAGCCAGTCTATATGTGGCTGGGAAACTGAAAGTTCAATGAGTGGTAGCATCCCCTTATCTGCCCTTTTTCAGATTGCACCTTCGTCTGGTGGTGGAAATGATGCGGCCTCAGTGCTGAGCATGCAGAGCAACAGATCCCATCAGTCCCAGGCTAGAAGTACTGTTAGCCAGGGACAGGTACCTACTGGACTCCCACCAAACCTACCACCTGGAGCAGATGCCATTTCCATAGCAGGTATTCAGAATTGGATAGCCAACGTGGTGAACGAAACCATTGCCCAAAAACAGAATGAGATCATGATGATGTCCCGTGCCTCTTCAGCCATGAGCATGGCCTCTGGAGATTTAGGAAAAAGAGCAGATGATGAAAGATCCTCCATACTTGGAGCAGCAGGAGGTTCATGTCTATCAGGTGCTGGATTTCAGCACCGAGACGTCAAAAGCTCAGATTCTGTATTGTCTTATAATTCATCCACAAGTTCAACTGCTAATATACCAAGTGCTAAGAGAAAAATTAACCAAACAAGTGTCCCACTCTTTGGACTTTATATGGATGACGTTGATCTCAAAAAACTCAACCAGAAAGAAACAGAAATGAGAGAAGAGTTGACTGAAAAACTGACCCAATATCGGAAGGAGAAAGTTGCCACTGACAACAAGCGGAGCTACATGTACAGAAAGAAAAAGGCGAAGGGTACAGAAGAGGATGAAGAAGAAGAGAAAGAAAGTGTTCTAAGCTCCAAATACCAAAGTTCTAAATTGTCCTCAAATCAAGAATGGAAAAAATCTGAAAAAACCTCCTACCTAGGTAATCGCAGCCATATTTCAAGCACCAACTCTACAAGTTCAGATTTGGACACAAATATAAGTAAATGGCTCAGTGATGTGAACACAGAAAGAACCTCGGTGTCTCACAATGAGAGATCTTATGAAAGGTCAAGAAAATCTGGATATGAGCATGACACAGACTCCCAAGTCAATGGATACTCCAGGAAGTCGTCAGAATGGGACAAAGAGGGTTCTTCTTCATTTCAGAGCTACAGAGACACAACCAGAACCACATCAAGATTTTCTACGTCTTCTGAAGAAGAGTACGATCATGTCAGGCGCGCTAAGGTCTACGAATCCCAAAGCCCTGAACCCCACTACAGTGGCCGCTCACAAGAAAGAAATGGCTTAGAAGATATTGATCTACCAAGCACTAGACCACCTAGAAGAAGTTACTTAGAAGATCATGAAGACTCCGATATCTCAGACGCAAACGATTTGGGCTCCAAAAGAAAATTTAGTGGGAGGTTTAAGAACGATGAAGACGAGACAAGTGATCCCTTAGAAAGTAACAGCTCTGGAGGCCGATGGTCTCGGAATAGAAAGACCAAAGAAGAAACAGAAGAAATGGATGATGATGATATCATCGCAGCATGGAGGAGCCGACAGGAGGAGATGAAAACAAGACTCAGGAGACGCAAAGAGGAAGAAGACTGAAACTTCAAATGTTATGCTATGTTATAAAGAAGTTTTCTATAAAAAAAAAAAAAAAGTTTTAAAGGCAATGTCTGTGATAATGGAAGATGACTTTCCATTTTTTAGATGCCCAGTCCTTCTCTCTTTTTTGCTCAGTTGTGGCCCTGACAAATTTTGAAGCCTTTTTGACTATTTCGTATTTCATTTTTTAGGCCTGACAATCTCTTGGCATTATTTTTAAAGGTATTTTCCATTATATGTAAAAAAGGTACAGTTAGTGTATAATATAGAATTATTGGGGCCCGTTATGGTTCTTTTATCAATTGCCCAACCATAATATGTAGATATTTGGTCCCATTCTGTAGCCAAGTAGTGGTGAGCTTCTGTGAAATACTGTCCCCGGTTTTCCTAATTGCTAAATTCTTCGTAAGGATTTCTGGTTCAAAGTCAAGAAAGAGACGGTCTGTAGTGATGTCTACTCTACAGGAAGTTCTGTTTCCAAAAATATCCTGTATTATATAGAGGACCCAAAGCAAAGGTGAAAATAAGGCTGCCTGACACTGGCACACCTCTACGCTCTCTCATCCAGGTCCTTATTGTCTTCTGATCCTTCAACAAAGCATTGATCAAAAAAATATCAAGATTTCGCTAGGAGAATAGACTATCATTTTTTTTTCCTCCCTTTTTATTGGTTTTCTTCATTTTTGTGTTTGAACGTTTATTCACATTTTTATGTCCCCTCTGCCCAACTAATAAAAGTTTACAGAGCTCATGAATGGTCCTGTTCTCCTTACCTGGTATCTCCTCTACAAAGTGGACAGGAAGTGGTAACCAATGTCAGCCATTTTGAAGTTATGGCACCAATGGTGTAGAGTAGATCCCAGAGCAAAAAACAAAATGTATCCCCCATTAGGCCCAGTTTCCACCATCAACCCCTTTTTATGACCTTAAGACAAATCCCAAACCCCAACAATAAAATTTCTATGTACCTATGAAAGGGGACAATATCAAGCAGTGCTGGGCCCATTCTTTACAAGAGCCCCCATAAGCAGAGTGAGCTACCATTGTGGTACTTAGGGTCTTGTATGTAGCAGAGTCATTTGGTCATCCACTTGTTTTCTTTTCCTCCTGGAGCCGACTCATTGAGGTCTATGGGAGAATTTTCTAGATGTGTTCTGTGCAGGGAGAAGATAAGCTGTGACATCATCTATTGTCAGTAGTGATGTAATGGTGGCTCAGAGGGGTTATCTTCTATTGTAATTTTGTCTGTGAGGTGACTGCTGCAAAGAAAACCCCTACAGAAGGGGTGTGTCAGTCTATTAGGCTTAATAGATAGAGTGAAAATTGTGGGGTGTAGTACTTTTAAAAAAAAAAAAAAAAAATTCTTAAAAAATTTGTTTAATATAAAGACTTGGATTCAAAAATAGGTCATTTTTTGGTTACACATTGCCTTTAACGCATTGGGTCAGGTTAAACTTTTCTATATGTATGTATATGTCCATATATGTATATAACGTTTTTCATTACAAACCAATAAAGAACGCCCTCGGGGACACAAATTTAATGACTGTAAAGTCTCAACCCAGACAATTTTTATCCTTCAGAAAACACAATGTCCAGAAGCCGTCTTGCGGGTGACACACATTTTGTGGACTGTCATCGTCCGCCTGAACTTCTGCTTTCCTTATTTTCTGCTGTTTTGATGTTATTTCCCTGACAAGGCCCCTAGATTGCCGTGAACCAGAGCTGGGGAGATCTGATGTTCAATTAGGCGAGAAGGAACTTGCAGTGAAGTAAGGAGAGGGCAGGAGCTCGCAGAAGGAGATAACAATCTCTGCCCCCTCCCTTCTATCTGGAGTAAGAGGATTAGCTCAACTTTTTTTTTTTTGTACTGCGGCAGTAATGCAAGGAAATATTTCAGCCCTGTCACAACCGGCAAGAAAACAGTAGGGTGGATGGGGAAAAACTTGCCTGTTCTCCATCTATGTCACCTCCTTATTACTGCACCAGAGTACTGGAGCGAGGTCGGAGGCTTTGTGACTATTAGGTCAATTCCACCATGGTGCCATATACTGCTTATAGGGAGATTAGTGGTCAGAATTAGATTCTGAGATATTGGATTTATAAGAACATTTCTTCTTTGTCCTTCTTGACGGGGTCTTAGAGCACTAAAGTTGGCTGTACACTTTAGACCTAAGATGGCAAAACTCACTGGTTTTGGTGGGATCAGCCATTCACATAGAGTCTATGGTGGAAGGACAAAAAAGTGTAGGTAACTTATATTTACCAGTCTTTTGTTTTGGCAGAATACTTGGCCTAGTCCTTGAATTGGACTAGTGCTGCTACCAGAACCAATGCTCGCTGGTGTTCAATGAGGACATAAGGACTACAAAATTAAAAAGGAGCTTTTTCCACATTGAGGGGTGTTTGGTTTGCACCTTGCACCTGCCATAGTTTGAGAGTGAGTGACTATATATGTGTCTTCACACCCCTAAACACCATACACAAGCTCATGATAGCAATGATAGGACCGTGTAGTGTAATTGCACTCACATAGGTTCGGACCCTGGAATTAAGAGAGTTGTGGAATTCAGGCATAGGTGGCATAGTTGTGGTGTCGTAAATAGAAGAATGGAAATATCTGGAAAATTCACACCACTACCTAGGAGTGGAAAGGAGATGCTACAGGTATCAGAACAGGTTAGTATAGTTCACCATGATTGGGTTGTGGTGGGCCAGGTCAGGTTAGTATATTCCACCATAGCTGGGTTGTGGTGAGCCAGGTCAGGTTGGCATTGTCCACCATAGTTTGGTTGTAGTGGACCTGGTCAGGTTGGTATAGTTGACCACAGTTGGGTTGTGTTGGATCAGGTCAGTTTATTATAGTCCACCATAATTGGGTTATAGTGGACCAGGTCAGGTTGGTATAGTTGACCACAGTTGGGTTGTGGTGGATCAGGTCAGTTTATTATAGTCCACTATAGTTGGCTTGTAGTGGATCAGGTCAGGTTAGTACAGTCCATCATGGTTGGGTTGTGATGAACAAGGTAGTTTAGTATAGACCACCATAGTTGGGCTGTGGTGGATCAGGTCAGTTTATTATAGTCCACCATAGTTTGGTTGTAGTGAATCAGGTCAGTTTAGTATAGTCTATAATGGTTGGGTTGTGATGAAAAAGGTAGTTTAGTATAAACCACCATAGTTGGGCAGTGGTAGATCAGGTCAGGTTAGTATAGTCCATCTAGTTGGGTTGTGGTGGATCAGGTCAAGTTGGTATATTTGACCTTAGTTGGGTTGTGGTGGACCATATTGACCTGACTTTATATTACACAAAATAGATTAGTTAATCTATTAGAAAAAGCTAAATAAAAGTTCACTCAGGACAAGAAAAAAAGATGATGATGAATAAATTAACTGGTGGTGATTCAGAAGAAGAGTAATATCTTTCAAGATGTGAGAAGAATGACAACAGATAAGTAGCCTTAAAGCTAACGCTAGATTCACACTAGCATTGAGGTTTCCTTTCTTCGGGTCTGCTTGGAGACCCGAAAAATGGAAACCTAATCCGCTTAAAAAGCAGTTACCCGCGGACCCAATAGACTATAATGGGGTCCACCGGGTTTCCGCCTGAAAAATGCGGAGAGAAACTCCTCTACAGATAACAACACTAAGCCATCATTACATCACTACTGACAATAGATGATGTCTAGAAAACTCTTCCATAGATCTCAATAACTAATGGGGGTCCCCAAGCTGTAGACCCATCACCCCCAATATCTAAGAATGCCCAAAGTGATCTCATTCCTCTACCCTCAATGTCTATCGTGTAACTTCCTCTAATGACACATCCAGCTTCTTCTTCCATCATTAAAAAGTCACAGTTTCTTGCCCATAAACTTCCTTAAATCAGAAAATATTTGCATGATTAACAGAATTTCCAGAAGAATGAATATAAAACTCCCCGGGCTCGCGCAGCTTACACCGGAGGTTATTTCACCCTTCTTGGACTCTTACCCGTTAATTGGGGATTCATTAATTATCACAATATAATGGGCACGTACTGCATGGGAATCCTCTATACATTCATGTTTTATGGGAAATGGAGATTTAGTGGGGATGAGGTGCGACTACTAATAAAGCGTATTACATCTACGGGACTGGAGCATGTGACCATGCACGTCCGCGCCATTGATGTCCATGGGAAGACTATTGGAAGGTGAACGTCCATGAGAAGTGGTCACTAATATGAAAGGAGCTATAGACAAGGTCAGGTGAATCCATCAACCATTTGAAGTGATATGATGTTGTACAACAAAGAAATAGAAGGGTTAATAGTTTATGTTTGTCAATGAACAAAATGAAGTGAATGAAGAAAAGAGAAATCTAAATTCCACCAATATTTGGTGTGACCTTTGCTCTTTGGAGGAGGAGTCCTGGAAGTGATGATCCGGCCCCTGCAGAGCCATGATCTCAACATCATCCAGTCTGTCTGGGATTACAAGAAGGATTGCAGCAAGCCTTCATCCACAGAAGATCTGTGCTGAGTTCTCCAAGATGATGGGAACAACCTACCTGCCTAAAGTTTTCGCACCATACTAGAAGCTACCAACCAACATACACATAGTCCTTGTAGGTTCTTCCTCTGAGACATTGACTAGAACCTTGAAAACTCATCCCACTGACCCGTCTTCCATGGGGCACACATCCCCTATATCCCAAAACTGCAGCTGGCTATACAATGCTGACTACTAGTATGTCGGTTCCTGGTATAGGTTATGTCTCCTTTAAATGGTCACTATTTTTCAAAAAATTTTGCATATATGAATTTTAAAGGAGAATTTAAGAAACTTAATACATTTGATCAGAGAAAAAAGCTTCTTTCTACACTTATCAGGTTCTTTTCCTTCTACCTCTCCTTCCTAAACTGACATTCACTTGGAAATCACTTGGTCTCTCCTAATTATGTCTTGGTATATATAGTAGGTTATTTTCAGGTGACACGTTCCCTTTAGGTTAAGGCCCCACGTTACGGAAATGCAGCGTTTTTGTTGCAGATTTTGCTGCATTTTTTTAACCAGTCAGGTGTGGATTAAGCAGAAGGGAAATGTCTAAGAGCTTCGTTTATATTTTCCATTCCTTTTCAAGCCACTCCTGACTTTGGCTCAAAAAACACAGCAAAATCTGCAACAAAAAAACGCGTTTCCGCAACATGGGGCCTTAGCCTAAAGGGGTTGTCCAGGGACTCAGCTCCAGTGAAGTGAATGGAGATGAGCTGCAATACTATCAATAGACAGTGAACAGGTGTGGCGCTGTTTAGAAATAAAGCAGCCATATTTTTTAAATTTTGAGCAACCCCTTTAATAATATTTTTTATTATTTTTTTTTTTTTTTTTTGCAGTTTCCTTCCATTTTAAGACCTCTGATATTGCAGCTTCGCTCTTGACGCAAGTGAGGTTGGGCTGTAATACCACATACAACCTGTAGAAAGGGGTGGCACTGTTTGTGATTCTGAGCTCTCTGACACTGTCCAATCAGAGGACACCACTCACTTAACAGTAGAAAATCTAATTATAGCAGGCACCGAAACTAACAGCACCGATTGCTCAGAATCAGTGGAGCAGCCATTGAATGATGTATAGAGTTGGGATTGGTGGAGGTGTTAACAGGTCCTCTTTAATCTGCACTGACACATTGTAACAATCCAGCAGGACAGGGGATAACTGCGCTGCTGATGTGTTTTGGTCATAGAAGATTGTCTAGACTGGATTCAATTGTAACAAAGCCTCAGCTGTAACTAGAGATGGATGAACCTCTCAAGATTCGCGTCCCTGATTCGTTTGGGGACGAACATGTTAGGATAGAACCGGAAGGGAAATTATTATATTCTGAGGTAGCTTCAGACCCCAAAGTATAATAGGTGAAGGCCCAGAGGAGGTGTAAAAAATAAAAAAAAAATGATACTCACCTCTTTTGGTCCTCTTTGCGGCATCAGACGCTCTCGCTCAGTCTCCTCGGTGACGTCATTCGTCCAGGGTCACCACTGAGGTCTGTGATTGGGCCTTAGCAGTCATATGGGCACGTTGAGCATCATCACATTATGACACTCGGCGTGCCCATGTGACTGCTGTGGCCCAATGACAGGCCTCAATGGTGACCCCGGTCAAATGACGTCACCAGGAGAGCGCAGGACGCCGCGAGGAGGCCCAAAAGAGGTGAGGGAAGGGGAGTATGAATGGTTTTTATTTTTTACACCTACCCTGGGCTCCCACCTATTATACTTTGGGGTCTGAGATAGTAGTTCACCTGAGATAAATCCCCAATTTGGAATATTCAGGTCGAATCAGGCTTGGAATGAAGCGGTTCGCCCATCTCTAGCTATAACTTGGACAACAAAGTATATATATATATATATGGCAATAAGATGGCGTTTCCCAGTGATACATTGTAATGAATAATATGATCATTTTTCCCATTAGTTCAGGTTCGGCATGGAAATAGTTACATTTTTCCCCCAGTGTTGCAGAATTGGTAAAAGGGAAAGTTTTCTCCGTGGAACGGACGGGTTTAACATGAAGTAAGCTGCTTAGATGCTGCGAATTATCGCTCAGCTGTGACTCCATACACTGTGTAATGTTATTTGAGGCTCTTCTGCTCTTAATGGGATGACTGGATATATGAGGTATAATGCATGGCGGCCGGCGCTCAAGAGGTTCACTTAATGCCGGATTTTATGCCAATGTATGGAGAAAAGGACAATTTAGAGGAGTGAATGAGAAGCTTCAGAGGATTTAGCATATAGAACGCTGTGAAGGCGCCATAATGTATTTCTATTCAGATACAATCGGCACCAGCGTCCGGGTATAAGGAGAACACTCAGGAGAAATCTCCTCTAAATACATTGTCCATGGTCTCAAAATGTGCAACCACGGTGCAAAAATATAGTCCCCGAGTCAAACTGACAGCTGTGTTTGCAAAGACCGTGTGACAAGCAACACCAGGAGTGTAGCTATGGGGGTACAGAGGCAGCGAGCGCACGCGGGGGCTCCAAGGTTCCTCTTACACATGGTACAGATCTGGTGCGGAGGGGCTTCAGGTGACCCCTCACCATCAATAGCACTGCAGCTTTCCTAAAGCCCTGAACATAACGACAGGCCGATAATATGGACAATGCTCAAGAGACAAAGGGACACAGTAAGTTACTATATCTCTTAATGTTTAGGTACAGGCTGTGCAAAAAAAAAAGGAAGTGATAAGCGCTCCTCTAATAAGGTTTATTGCCCCAAACCAAGGGTATCATGGCTGTAGAGGTGGCATGGACCTCTGGGGCCCAGATGACTCTCCAGGGGAACACAAAACTTAAGAACCCCAAACTGTATAACGGGCCCCTAATCATGAAACATGGAGGAGGTCATGAGGTTGGTGCACCCCATGTGGCCCCAATCACAGGCCTCAGCGGTCCCTTGGGTCTATGACATCACCCAGAAGGCTGGAAGAAGACCCCGATGGGTTACTGTACGCTGCAAGAGAGCCCAGAGGAGGTAGAGTATAAGAGTGATTCATGGGAGGCCAAGCCCAAATATCTTGAGCCTAGACAAACCTGAGATTTTTGGAAAAGTTCATAACAATCTCAGTTCTTTACAAACTGGTTCGCTCATCTCTATTCAGGACCCCTTTGATAAAGATCCCAACTGAGGCCCGGTGTGTGAGGTCTAAGGCAAAATCCAAGGGGGCCCAAAAAAACTTCTGCAATTGGTTAAACTGTGGCAGGAAGATATCTTATCACAGGAGACAATAAAAACTGATGGAAATGTTTTCCCAATCATTTGTCTCCTGTGATAAGATATCTTGCTGCAGCAGTTTAACCAATTGCAGGAGTTCGGGTTAACTCTGCTACATCCACATCATATCAAACTCCCTAAATGGCTTCTTCCAGGATAAATCCCAGTTCACACACATAAACACGGCGCAGCCTCGAAGTCTTTCCTGAGGTTTCCGGTTGATCTCCGCTCGTTGCGTATTGATCTGTGTCCACTACTAGATAATAGAGCACTTTACTAGCTGGAAATTATCCGAAATATATTTTGTGACAACTAATGAAAAGTATAATTACTGCACATAGCAAGAAATCAATATGGATGTCAGAGAGCGTGTAAGGCAGCTAATGTCACCCGGAGAGAGCAGAGGAGCCTGGGAAACTTCTGGCCTCTGCTGTTATTACATATAGTTTATAGGTGTAGCCTGCGGTGAGGATCTGTTACATTGTATTCCGATGATTCCTGTAATTCCAAACCAATAATCAGGTGCTAAGTTCCATAAACATCACAAGGGGCTATCGCTGGCCACATATGATGAAGCTTTTAGTACTTTTATGGTTGTTTTATGGCTGTTCCTGTTTTATGGTTATTATTCTGGCAGCCTGCGTTCACACATGGTCTCAATAACATTTCATGCACGGAAAAATTTGCAGGCAGAGCTACCCTCTAGCATTGGCTCTATAGTCAGCAAATCCGCCATCTTTGTAATACGTCTCCGTTATGTTGTTTGGTTCAGTGTGAATGGGTGAATCTCGCGAGGTTCTTCACAAGGTTCATCTGCCTGTTTAGTTTCCGTCTGGACTTGTTTTGTCCGAACCTGAAGTGCTATTATTATACTGCGGGGTCTCTTCATCCCCCCCAAGTATAATAAATGGAGACCCAGGGGTCTTATACTCACTTTCCCTCATCTCTCCTGGGCTCCTTCAAAGCATTCAGTGATCCCTACAGTTGTCTTCAGGCTTCGTGAGTGATGTCACTGCCCCGGGGACTGCTGAGGCCTGTGATTGGGTCTCAGTGGTCAAATGGGCCATGCCAACGTAAAGGAGCATTAATTCAAGTATCATGACGTCAGCATGCCCCACTTGTGATTGGGCCTCAGCAGTGACAACAGACCCATGATGTCACCCCGGAGGCTATAGATCACCCAGAGGCCCAGGAGATGTTGAGGAAGTTGAGTATCAGTGTCTGATATATTTCCGAACATCTCCTGGGTCTTAAATTATTATACTCTCAGGTGTGAAGAGATCCCAGAATTTAATAGTGACTCGTGGGTGGCGATCCCCAAAACTGTGAGGTTCAGTTGAGTCTAAAATTTTTGGAAAATTTGTAATGAATCTGACATGTTATGAACCGGTTCACTAATCTCTAGGTATGGGTAGCCACTCCTGGCTTTGGCTGTGTTTCGGCAAGGTGGGGTCTCAGCTTTAAGGTCAGAGGCACTAAACTTTTTGCAGAGCTACCCTCTGATGTGTCAGATTTCTGCAGATTTGCAATGAAGGCAATGCACTACAAGAAGCTGAAAAAAAAATCCACATGGAGATCAGTAAGTGAAAGGTTAGCGGCTGCAAATCTACAGCAAAGTATAATACGTGAAAATTTTGACGTGGATTTACGACGGCATATTTGCCTCAGGTTCTGAGCAAAATCCAAAATGAAAAATCAATTATAAATAGAATTTAAAAAAAAAAAACTATTTCATATAGAGCAACAACTTATTATTGACTGATATGAATACTGGATCCATCAACAGCAGCTTCTTGATGCTTTCCATATATCAACAGGCACATAATACATATGAAAAATATTGAAAATTAAAGAGGTATTCACATCTTATGAGGCCGGACCTCCACCGATCCATAGATTATAGGGGCTGTGGTATTAGTTTAGGGCTTCATCCTTTTTACTTTTTTCTCTGCACAACAAGTGAATAGGACCCTATTGCAGATCACACTAACAGACCAAGACCAGGCAGAACATTTTTTTACAAGAATACCCCCCACACACAGTGTTTCTATATAAAGTACAGTGACAGTTTTTGTCCAAAAATATCAGGTTATTCCAATAACATTATTCCAATTCTACATGAAAAGACTCATAGTGCACTGCTGTATTACATGTCCCACATTCTCTATAAATACCAGACTAAGTGACATTTCTAGATGTAAAAATAAAGTCAAATAATTCTTATACCAAAAGCATAAGAAGACGGGAAATGACAACTGTTCACTGCAGACTAAGGAAAGAACACATCAGCGTACAATGTAATTACATATTGTCAAGAAAAGAACACCATAAATGATCAGTGGTTACTGCAATATACAATATTATAACTACTATAATACTACCCCCTATATACAAGAATGTAACTACTATAATACTACTCCTATGTACAAGAATATAACTACTATAATACTGCTCCTATGTACAAGAATATAACTACTATAATACTGCTCCTATGTACAAGAATATAACTACTATAATACTACTCCTATGTACAAGAATATAACTACTATAATACTGCTCCTATGTACAAGAATATAACTACTATAATACTGCTCCTATGTACAAGAATATAACTACTATAATACACCTCCTATGTACAAGAATATAACTACTATAATACTGCTCCTATGTACAAGAATATAACTACTATAATACTGCTCCTTTGTATAAAAATATAAATATTATAATACTACTACTATGTACAAGAATATAACTACTATAATACTGCTTCTATGTACAAGAATATAACTACTATAATACTGCCCCTATGTACAAGAATATAACTACTATAATACTGCTCATATGTACAAGAATATAACTACTATAATACTGCCTCCTATGTACAAGAATATAACTACTATAATACTGCTCCTATGTACAAGAATATAACTACTATAATACTACCCTATGTACAAGAATATAACTACTATAATACTACTCCTATGTACAAGAATATAACTACTATAATACTGCTCCTATGTAAAAGAATATAACTACTATAATACTGCTCCTATGTACAAGAATATAACTACTATAATACTGCTCCTATGTACAAGAATATAACTACTATAATACTGCCCCCTATGTACAAGAATATAACTACTATAATACTGCTCCTATGTACAAGAATATACCTACTATAATACTGCTCCTATGTACAAGAATATAACTACTATAATACTGCTCCTATGTACAAGAATATAACTACTATAATAGTACTCCTATGTACAAGAATATAACTACTATAATACTACCCCCTATATACAAGAATGTAACTACTATAATACTACCTCCTATGTACAAGAATATAACTACTATAATACTGCTCCTATGTACAAGAATATAACTACTATAATACTGCTCCTATGTACAAGAATATAACTACTATAATACTGCTCCTATGTACAAGAATATAACTACTATAATACTACCCTATGTACAAGAATATAACTACTATAATACTACTCCTATGTACAAGAATATAACTACTATAATACTGCTCCTATGTAAAAGAATATAACTACTATAATACTGCTCCTATGTACAAGAATATAACTACTATAATACTGCTCCTATGTACAAGAATATAACTACTATAATACTGCCCCCTATGTACAAGAATATAACTACTATAATACTGCTCCTATGTACAAGAATATACCTACTATAATACTGCTCCTATGCACAAGAATATAACTACTATAATACTGCTCCTATGTACAAGAATATAACTACTATAATAGTACTCCTATGTACAAGAATATAACTACTATAATACTGCTCCTATGTACAAGAATATAACTACTATAATACTGCCCCTATGTACAAGAATATAACTACTATAATACTGCTCCTATGTACAAGAATATAACTACTATAATACTGCCCCCTATGTACAAGAATATAACTACTATAATACTGCTCCTATGTACAAGAATATAACTACTATAATACTACTCCTATGTACAAGAATATAACTACTATAATACTACTCCTATGTACAAGAATATAACTACTATAATACTGCCCCCTATGTACAAGAATATAACTACTATAATACTGCTCCTATGTACAAGAATATAACTACTATAATACTACTCCTATGTACAAGAATATAACTACTATAATACTACTCCTATGTACAAGAATATAACTACTATAATACTGCTCCTTTGTACAAGAATATAACTACAATAATACTGCTCCTATGTACAAGAATATAACTACTATAATACTGCTCCTATGTACAAGAATATAACTACTATAATACTGCTCCTTTGTACAAGAATATAACTACAATAATACTACTCCTATGTACAAGAATATAACTACTATAATACTGCTCCTATGTACAAGAATATAACTACTATAATACTGCCCCTATGTACAAGAATATAACTACTATAATACTACCTCCTATGTACAAGAATATAACTACTATAATACTGCTATGTACAAGAATATAACTACTATAATACTACTCCTATGTACAAGAATATAACTACTATAATACTACCTCCTATGTACAAGAATATAACTACTATAATACTGCTTCTATATACAAGAATATAACTACTATAATACTACTCCTATGTACAAGAATATAACTACTATAATACTGCTCCTGTGTACAAGAATATAACTACTATAATACTACCTCCTATGTACAAGAATATAACTACTATAATACTACTCCTATGTACAAGAATATAACTACTATAATACTGCTCCTATGTACAAGAATATAACTACTATAATACTACTCCTATGTACAAGAATATAACTACTATAATACTAGTCCTATGTACAAGAATATAACTACTATAATACTGCTCCTATGTACAAGAATATAACTACTATAATACTACTCCTATGTACAAGAATATAACTACTATAATACTACCTCCTATGTACAAGAATATAACTACTATAATACTGCTCCTATGTACAAGAATATAACTACTATAATACTGCCCCCTATGTACAAGAATATAACTACTATAATACTACTCCTATGTACAAGAATATAACTACTATAATACTAGTCCTATGTACAAGAATATAACTACTATAATACTGCTCCTATGTACAAGAATATAACTACTATAATACTACTCCTATGTACTAGAATATAACTACTATAATACTGCTCCTATGTACAAGAATATAACTACTATAATACTGCCTCCTATGTACAAGAATATAACTACGATAATACTGCTCCTATGTACAAGAATATAACTACTATAATACTGCTCCTATGTACAAGAATATAACTACTATAATACTGCCCCTATGTACAAGACTATAACTACTATAATACTACTCCTATGTACAAGAATATAACTACTATAATACTGCTCCTATGTACAAGAATATAACTACTATAATACTGCTCCAATGTACAAGAATATAACTACTATAATACTGCTCCTATGTACAAGAATATAACTACTATAATACTGCTCCTATGTACAAGAATATAACTACTATAATACTACCTCCTATGTACAAGAATATAACTACTATAATACTACTCCTATGTACAAGAATATAACTACTATAATACTACTCCTATGTACAAGAATATAACTACTATAATACTACCTCCTATGTACAAGAATATAACTACTATAATACTACCTCCTATGTACAAGAATATAACTAGTATAATACTACTCCTATGTACAAGAATATAACTACTATAATACTGCTCCTATGTACAAGAATATAACTACTATAATACTGCTCCTATGTACAAGAATATAACTACTATAATACTGCTCCTATATACAAGAATATAACTACTATAATACTGCTCCTATGTACAAGAATATAACTACTATAATACTGCTCCTATGTACAAGAATATAACTACTATAATACTACCTCCTATGTACAAGAATATAACTACTATAATACTACCTCCTATGTACAAGAATATAACTAGTATAATACTACTCCTATGTACAAGAATATAACTACTATAATACTGCTCCTATGTACAAGAATATAACTACTATAATACTGCTCCTATGTACAAGAATATAACTACTATAATACTGCTCCTATGTACAAGAATATAACTACTATAATACCGCTCCTATGTACAAGAATATAACTACTATAATACTGCTCCTATGTACAAGAATATAACTACTATAATACTACCTCCTATGTACAAGAATATAACTACTATAATACTGCCCCTATGTACAAGAATATAACTACTATAATACTGCCCCTATGTACAAGAATATAACTACTATAATACTACCTCCTATGTACAAGAATATAACTACTATAATACTGCCCCTATGTACAAGAATATAACTACTATAATACTGCTCCTATGTACAAGAATATAACTACTATAATACTACCTCCTATGTACAAGAATATAACTACTATAATACTACTCCTATGTACAAGAATATAACTACTATAATACTACTCCTATGTACAAGAATATAACTACTATAATACTACCTCCTATGTACAAGAATATAACTACTATAATACTACCTCCTATGTACAAGAATATAACTACTATAATACTGCCCCTATGTACAAGAATATAACTAGTATAATACTACTCCTATGTACAAGAATATAACTACTATAATACTGCTCCTATGTACAAGAATATAACTACTATAATACTGCTCCTATGTACAAGACTATAACTACTATAATACTGCTCCTATGTACAAGAATATAACTACTATAATACCGCTCCTATGTACAAGAATATAACTACTATAATACTGCCCCTATGTACAAGAATATAACTACTATAATACTACCTCCTATGTACAAGAATATAACTACTATAATACTGCCCCTATGTACAAGAATATAACTACTATAATACTACCTCCTATGTACAAGAATATAACTACTATAATACTACCTCCTATGTACAAGAATATAACTAGTATAATACTACTCCTATGTACAAGAATATAACTACTATAATACTGCTCCTATGTACAAGAATATAACTACTATAATACTGCTCCTATGTACAAGAATATAACTACTATAATACTACCTCCTATGTACAAGAATATAACTACTATAATACTGCCCCTATGTACAAGAATATAACTACTATAATACTGCCCCTATGTACAAGAATATAACTACTATAATACTGCCCCTATGTACAAGAATATAACTACTATAATACTACCTCCTATGTACAAGAATATAACTACTATAATACTGCCCCTATGTACAAGAATATAACTACTATAATACTGCCCCTATGTACAAGAATATAACTACTATAATACTGCTCCTATGTACAAGAATATAACTACTATAATACTACCTCCTATGTACAAGAATATAACTACTATAATACTGCCCCTATGTACAAGAATATAACTACTATACTGCTTTTATATACAACTCAGCAGACATCATCAAACATAATAAGATTAGATACACAGGCTTAGCAAACAGTATTCCATATGATAAGATTAGATACACGGTCCAGCAGACAGTATGATACACAAGATTAGATACACAGCTCATTAGACTTTACACTTTAGTTCAGTATCACACATGATAGGCTTAGATACAGCAGCTCAGCAGTCAGTATCACACAGGAGAGATTTAATGGTTGTTAACTTTTCAGCTTAGTCTCATTTAACAGATCATGAGATTCTGGAGCAAAATGTAATATACTTAATTTAAAAATGTGGCTGCTTTCTGTCTGAAAAACTGCTCTAACCTATACTCTAACCTCTCTGCCACTAGGTGTCTCACTTCTAGCTAATTTGCAGTTCATTCCCTGTTACTAGAGAAGTTCTGCCCGTATTCACCTAAAAAATCAAGATGGGTTCACAGTAAGAGAAGAGGAAGGGGCAAGGTCTCTCTCCACGCCCTTTGTACTTTTCCAGGTTTCCATACAACTTTCCCGGATTCTACATTGCGCAAAGGAGTCTTCAGCTACTTACATGAGTGGATTTATTTCTGACAAGCTGTTTGTGTTATTCCTGTCGGGATGTTAGTCACGGACAGTCAGCAGCTTTCTATATTGTGCTATTGTCCTCAGATTTCTCTCTTTCTCAGGATGCTTTTTAGCTGCATCATAACCTGTATTTGCAGTCCACTGTCCCTGGATATTCTATATTATGGGATTTTCTCTGCTGTCTATTTACTATTTTACAGTTACTCCTGGCAGAATTACATGTAGAGAAACCAGCAGTAGTAATAATGGATAAGGGAGCAGGACTATAGGAGTGAGTGGAGCGCCGGTCACACAACCGCACTGGCGCTTCATTCACAGGGAGGCTTTTTGGTCCTCTGTTCTTCTGATCGTTGCAGGATCCTGAGTGATCTGACACTTATACCCTATTCTGTGGATAGGAAAGTGTCCTTAACCCCTTCAGGACCGAGCCAATTTTCGTTATAAATATTTATATATTTTAATAGTTTGAGTTTTTTTGAGCGCCGGAGACCTAAAGTGTTTATGTTTATTATTGTTTATTTACTTTTACATGCGATCTATGGAGAGGAGGGATTTAAACTTATATATAATAATAGCTAGTGAGTGGCGAAAATTGGAATATTAAAAAAGTTAGAATATTATACTGTGTGCAGGGGCCACTATGGGACATAATACCATGTGCAGGGGCCACTATGAGACATAATACCGTGTGCAGGGGCCACAATACCGTGTGCAGGGGCCACTATGGGACATAATACCGTGTGCAGGGGCCGCTCTGGGACATAATACCGTGTGCAGGGGCCACTATGGGACATAATACCGTGCACAGAGGCCACTATGGGACATAATACCGTGCGCAGGGGCCACTATGGGGCATAATACCGTGTTCAGGGGCCTCTGTGAGACATAATACCGTGTGCAGGTGCATAATACCGTGCAGGGGCCACTATGGGACATAATAACGTGTGCAGGGGCCACTATAGGACATAATACCATGTGCAGGGACCGCTATGGGACATAATACCGTGTGCAGGGGCAGCTATGAGACATAATACAGTATGCAGGTGCCGCTATGGGACATAATACCGTGTTCAGGGACCGCATGGGACATAATATGGTGTGCAGGGGCTGCTACGGGACATAATACCGTGTGCAGGTGCCGCTATGGGACATAATACCGTGTGCAGGGACCGCTACGGGACATAATACCGTGTGCAGGGGCCGCTATGAGACATAATACAGTATGCAGGTGCCGCTATGGGACATAATACCGTGTGCAGGGACCGCATGGGACATAATATGGTGTGCAGGGGCCACTATGGGATATAATACCGTGTACAGGTGCCACTATGAGACATAATACCGTGTGCAGGTGCCGCTATGGGACATAATACCGTGTGCAGGGGCCACTATGAGACATAATACCGTGTGCAGGTGCCGCTATGGGACATAATACCGTGTGCAGGGGCCACTATGAGACATAATACCGTGTGCAGGTGCCACTATGGGATATAATACCATCTATTTTTATGGTGATTTGTTACAATTTCAACCACAAGAAGGAAAAGCACCAAAACCTGCTGCCCGGAGATACAGAACACGCTGGAACTTTCCAGAAGCAAAGTGTGAAGGAGAAGAGAAAAATCTCTTAAAAAAGTGAAAAAGCAACAGGAAAGTTGTGACAGAAGAAATAACAAAAAAAACAAAAAAAAAACTGTTTCAGATTGGAAGAGAAGGGGGAAAGTTCCCTTCTCTCACACATGACCCTGATCCCGGCATAATCCGGCTGCATTTTAGAAGATAAGCGCGGACTCTGGGGCGGATTTATTTTTTAATTTACAGGTGTACGTCTGCCGTGTGGTTTCCAGCCGGCGGTGGGCTCTCCGAGTGGGATTGCATTGCAGACGCCTTTTCAGCTTATTGTGTTGGAAGATTTGAAAATGTGCCAAATACATCTGACAGTCCCGCTGTCTAATCATAAGGCGGAACGCCGCGCCGGCCGTGCTCACCCCGCGCACACTGGATGGCTTTTTCTTTTTTGCTATTAGTTCAAGCACAGCTCAGCATCTTCATGTTATAAGACCGGAGCCCTTCCTAATGGAAAAAAATAGTGCATTAAAAAATGAGATATCAAATTGGTGAAAAGATCTGAATTCATAGGTATCATTACAGAGCGATTAGGACGGATCGGTAGTAGATGGGATATATAAAACTATATCATATGTATTATACAAGCCGGATCACCAGGAGACTCCTGAATATAGGATTCCCAGGAGAGTTGGCAAATTTCCCAAATGCCCGACATACTCACTATGACTATCTGGATGTCTGCTAGGAAATCTATAAAAGTGTAGATTGGGGTCTGTATACAGGGGTCAGGTCTGGTGTTGGTATAAAGGGTTAGGCTAGAAGTATCTAAAAAATACTGAGCTAAATTCTACAGTCATGGCCAAAAGTTTTGAGAATGACACAGATATTATATTTTCACATGATCTGCTGCCCTCTGGTTTTTATGTGTGTTTGTCAGATGTTTTTATCACATACAGAAATAGAATTGCATTCATATTATGAGTAACAGAAGCTTATATTGACAGTTAGAATGAGTTAATGCAGCAAGTCAATATTTGCAGTGTTGACCCTTCTTCTTCAGGACCTCTGCAATTCTCCCTGGCATGCTCTCAATCAACTTCTGGACCAAATCCTGACTGATAGCAGTCCATTCTTGCAGAATCAATGCTTTCATTTTGTCTGAATTTGTTGGTTTTTGTTTATCCCCCCGTCTCTTGATGATTGACCACAAGTTCTCAATGGGATTAAGATCTGGGGAGTTTCCAGGCCATGGACCCAAAATCTCTATGTTTTGTTCCCTGAGCCATTTAGTTATCACCTTTGCTTTATGGCAAGGTGCTCCATCATGCTGGAAAAGGCATTGTTGAGCGCCAAACTGCTCTTGGACGGTTGGGAGAAGTTGCTCTTGGAGGACATTCTGGTACCATTCTTTATTCATGGCTGTGTTTTTAGGCAAGACTGTGAGAGAGCCGATTCCCTTGGCTGAGAAGCAACCCCACACATGAATGGTTTCAGGATGCTTTACAGTTGGCATGAGACAAGACTGGTGGTAGCGCTCACCTCTTCTTCTCCGAATAAGCTGTTTTCCAGATGTTCCAAACAATCGCAAAGGGGATTCATCAGAGAAAATGACTTTCCCCAGTCCTCAGCAGTCCACTCCCTGTACCTTTTGCAGAATATCAGTCTGTCCCTGATGTTTTTTCTGGAGAGAAGTGGCTTCTTTGCTGCCCTCCTTGAGACCAGGCCTTGCTCCAAGAGTCTCCGCCTCACAGTGCGTGCAGATGCACTCACACCTGCCTGCTGCCATTCCTCAGCAAGCTCTGCACTGCTGGTAGCCCGATCCCGCAGCTGAAACACTTTTAAGAGACGGTCCTGCCACTTGCTGGTCTTTCTTGGGCGCCCTGGAGCCTTTTTGGCACCAATGGAACCTCTCTCCTTGAAGTTCTTGATGATGCGATAGATTGTTGACTGAGGTGCAATCTTTCTAGCTGCAATACTCTTCCCAGTTAGGCCATTTTTGTGCAGTGCAATGATGACTGCACGTGTTTCTTTAGAGATAACCATGGTTAACAGAAGAGAAACAATGATGGCAAGCACCAGCCTCCTTTTAAAGTGTCCAGTGGTGTCATTCTTACTTAATCATGACAGATTGATCTCCAGCCCTGTCCTCATCAACACCCACACCTGTGTTAATGGAGCAATCACTAAAACGATGTTAGGTGGTCCTTTTAAGGCAGGGCTGCAATGATGTTGAAATGTGTTTTGGGGGATAAAGTTCATTTTCTAGGCAAATATTGACTTTGCAAGTAATTGCTGTTAAGCTGATCACTCTTTATAACATTCTGGAGTATATGCAAATTGCCATTAGAAAAACTGAAGCAGTAGACTTTGTAAAAATTAATATTTGTATCATTCTCAAAACTTTTGGCCATGACTGTATATAAACTTCTTTGATGGTCTAAAAAGGGCTCTTCATGGGTCTGTATACAGGGATTCTGGTGTTTGAGATCTGAATTTGTCTGGTCTGGGGTCTGTATTAGTTTAGGGGTCTGGTCTGGGGTCTGTATTAGTTTAGGGGTCTGGTCTGGGGTCTGTATTAGTTTAGGGGTCTGGTCTGGTGTCTGTATTAGTTTAGGGGTCTGGTCTGGGGTCTGTATTAGTTTAGGGGTCTGGTCTGGGGTCTGTATTAGTTTAGGGGTCTGGTCTGGGGTCTGTATTAGTTTAGGGGTCTGGTCTGGGGTCTGTATTAGTTTAGGGGTCTGGTCGGGGGTCTGTATTAGTTTAGAGGTCTGGGTTCTTTATTAGTTTAGGGGTCTGGTCTGGGGTCTGTATTAGTTTAGAGGTCTGGTCTGGGGTCTGTATTAGTTTAGGGGTCTGGTCTGGGGTCTGTATTAGTTTAGGGGTATGGTCTGGGGTCTGTATTAGTTTAGAGGTCTGGTCTTGGGTCTGTATTAGTTTAGGGGTCTGGTCTGGGGTCTGTATTAGTTTAGGGGTCTGGTCTGGGGTCTGTATTAGTTTAGGGGTCTGGTCGGGGGTCTGTATTAGTTTAGGGGTCTGGTCTGGGGTCTGTATTAGTTTAGGGGTCTGGTTTGGTGTCTGTATTAGTTTAGGGGTCTGGTCTGGGGTCTGTATTAGTTTAGAGGTCTGGTCTGGGGTCTGTATTAGTTTAGAGGTCTGGTCTGGGGTCTGTATTAGTTTAGAGGTCTGGTCTGGGGTCTGTATTAGTTTAGAGGTCTGGGTTCTTTATTAGTTTAGGGGTCTGGTCTGGGGTCTGTATTAGTTTAGGGGTCTGGTCTGGGGTCTGTATTAGTTTAGGGGTCTGGTCTGGGGTCTGTATTAGTTTAGGGGTCTGGTCTGGGGTCTGTATTAGTTTAGAGGTCGGGTCTGGGGTCTGTATTAGTTTAGGGGTCTGGTCTGGGGTCTGTATTAGTGTAGGGGTCTGGTCTGGGGTCTGTATTAGTTTAGGGGTCTGGTCTGGGGTTAGTTCTATATTGGTTTAGGGGTCAGGTGTTTGGTCTGATTTCAATACTCTAGGCTGGGGGTCTGATCTACATAAATGTGCCGGACATAAGGAAAATATCTATGCTCCCCTCTCCCTAATCTTCCTCATGTCCCTTCTTAAATACTGACATGCAAATATATATTTTAAATGCAAAATTGTCATGTTCCTCACTTTCTAGAAGTTTATAGTTCTCCTTGTCTTCTCCTTGCCTGCAGACTTTCTATAACCGTTCACAAACCTCCAGGGGATCCAATAAAACGGTCCAGAGTAATAAAGTAAATTAATAAATAAAATATGTTAGAGTGGAGGAGGGGGATGCAGCTGCAGGCTCTGTACATCTTTACAGGCTTCCCCTGTTAAAAAGAAAACCACTAGTGGTCAATCTCTGACCTGGAGGCTCTAGAGTAATATAGTAAATAAACTGGGAGGAGGGGGAGAAAGCTACATGTAATATCCAAAGCCCTGTTCATATAAAGCAGATAATTTCTGCTGCAAATATTGCCTGAAATCTTCTGCAAAAGCTTCATATGTTGCAATAGATTGTTAAAGTAGAGTTTTACTATTGGTTATGTCTTCTCTTGGCATTTTGCCTTTTCCCTTTTCTTTCTCATCCAGCCCAGACCACCATGAAAACTTCTTCCAGACACAACTTATTTTAATAGATCTTGCACCTAGACATTCTTGCTCCTCGCTGTGGACAGGTGTTGGGCTGCTATGTAGGACGATACTATAAACACCTCTGCTACTATTCAAGTAATAGGCCCAGAGCTGCAGTACCCAGGAGCCACCACTATTTAGTGGATGGTGCTGCAGCTCTACGCCTTTGCTCAAGTTTCCGTCATCGAGATTCAGCTGATCGGTGCGGGGTCCAGGTGTCAGACCACCATCGATTGGATATTGATGACCTATCTATAAAAACCTCTTTAAAAAAAATGTAGGAAAACTCTTTAAGACGTAATACTTCTAACAGCTGAGGGGTTGTTACAGTTGTACCCAGCCCCATGTCAACCAAACACATCAGCAGCAGAAATCTCTCTCCTTTCCTGGCCTCATCTGTTGTCCACACTATTTAGAGGATTGTACAAACTGGATGTAACTGTAGCAGATCCTCAGCTGTGCGATGTATCTCATTGAAAAACACTTTATTCTTCACCCTACCCTGAAATGACTGATAACAGAGAACAATATCCAGCTGCTAATGATATAGCTATACTCTATGACAGATATCCAGCAGATCCATCCCAAAGACTAAAAAAAACTAACAGACTTCTTTAGAAAGAATGTAGGTAGTGTCCCCTTTAAAAGCCGCAGGTGCGAGCCGGTGAATTAAACTATAAATTAAAGGAAAACGTGAAAAGCTTATAAAATTTCAAAAAGAAAAATCCTTCAATCCCTGAGCCTTTTGTGGCGTCCGTCCTAAGAATGAAAAAGCCGCTCGATATAATGGGAGAGACCGGAGGGAAGAAATGTCTCTTGTGCAGCGACAGTTTCACAATTGTCAGGACTCAAACGAAATTCTCTCGGCGTTGCGATTGTTGAAGAGCGGCGAGTGGATTGCAGATGTGTAGCGGCGGGACACCTGTAATGTGGAGTAAACGGAGCACGCCTCCACTCCTGTATAAGATGAATGCATTTTATATAATGGGCTATCTATAACCATCTGCCGACGACGCGCTTCTATTTATATTATAATGCGCGGGTAATGTGGCTACATTATACGCTGCGGCGGTGAGAGCGGATCTTCTAGGAGGGTCGGACTGGGAATGATCTGTTATTACTGGAACGATTTTATACAAATACACAGGAATAAAGAGACGCTTACGAAATGCCTCGCGGGAGGGTCGATGAACCGACGTGCAGAATGGTGCCTATTAGAGGAAAGCAGCGTAATGCTGAAAATAAAGTGACAATGACAATGGGCTTGTGTAGTCTGAAGGAGGCGTCACGTTCACCTGTATTATACTGCCAGATCTATTGTCAGAAATGGAGTGTGGAGAGGGTAATAGATAAGTGACTAAAACAGAATTATGGGAAGACACTGAAATGACACCTGTTCACTGTACAAAGAGGCACTCTACATAATGTACATATCACATCACTTACTGAGTCCTCACATCACATGGAGAAGACATCCTCATAGATACCGCCAGATATAGTAGTTATATTACATAGTGCCATAGTATTACATCAGTTATATTCATGTACATAGGGGGCAGTATTATAGTAGTTATATTATTGTACATAGGAGTATTATAGTAGTTATATTCTTGTACATAGGGGGCAGTATTATAGTAGTTATATTCTTGTATATAGGGGCAGTATTATAGTAGTTATATTCTTGTACATAGGGGGCAGTATTATAGTAGTTATATTCTTGTATATAGGGGCAGTATTATAGTAGTTATATTCTTGTACATAGGGAGCAGTATTATAGTAGTTATATTCTTGTACATAGGAGCAGTATTATAGTAGTTATATTCTTGTACATAGGAGCAGTATTATAGTAGTTATATTCTTGTATATAGGAGGTAGTATTATAGTAGTTATATTCTTGTACATAGTAGTATTATAGTAGTTATATTCTTGTATATAGGGGCAGTATTATAGTAGTTATACTCTTGTACATAGGGGCAGTATTATAGTAGTTATATTCTTGTACATAGGAGTTAGTATTATAGTAGTTATATTCTTGTACATAGGGGGCAGTATTATAGTAGTTATATTCTTGTACATAGGAGTTAGTATTATAGTAGTTATATTCTTGTACATAGGAGCAGTATTATAGTAGTTATATTCTTGTACATAGGAGCAGTATTATAGTAGTTATATTCTTGTACATAGGAGCAGTACTATATCAGTTATATTCTTGGACATAGGAGTAGTATTATAGTAATTATATTCTTGTACATAGGAGCAGTATTATAGTAGTTATATTCTTGTACATAGGAGGTAGTATTATAGTAGTTATATTCTTGTACATAGGAGGTAGTATTATAGTAGTTATATTCTTGTACATAGGAGCAGTATTATAGTAGTTATATTCTTGTACATAGGAATAGTATTATAGTAGTTATATTCTTGTACATAGGAGCAGTATTATAGTAGTTATATTCTTGTACATAGGAGCAGTATTATAGTAGTTATATTCTTGTACATAGTAGTATTATAGTAGTTATATTCTTGTACATAGGGGCAGTATTATAGTAGTTATATTCTTGTACATAGTAGTATTATAGTAGTTATATTCTTGTACATAGGAGCAGTATTATAGTAGTTATATTCTTGTACATAGGAGTAGTATTATAGTAGTTATATTCTTGTACATAGGAGCAGTATTATAGTAGTTATATTCTTGTACATAGGAGCAGTATTATAGTAGTTATATTCTTATACATAGGAGCAGTATTATAGTAGTTATATTCTTGTACATAGGAGTAGTATTATAGTAGTTATATTCTTGTACATAGGGGCAGTATTATAGTAGTTATATTCTTGTACATAGGAGCAGTATTATAGTAGTTATATTCTTATACATAGGAGCAGTATTATAGTAGTTATATTCTTGTACATAGGAGTAGTATTATAGTAGTTATATTCTTGTACATAGGAGCAGTATTATAGTAGTTATATTCTTGTACATAGGAGCAGTATTATAGTAGTTATATTCTTGTACATAGGAGCAGTATTATAGTAGTTATATTCTTGTACATAGGAGGTAGTATTATAGTAGTTATATTCTTGTACATAGGGGGCAGTATTATAGTAGTTATATTCTTGTACATAGGAGCAGTATTATAGTAGTTATATTCTTGTACATAAGAGTAGTATTATAGTAGTTATATTCTTGCACATAGGAGGTAGTATTATAGTAGTTATATTCTTGTACATAGGAGCAGTATTATAGTAGTTATATTCTTGTACATAGTAGTATTATAGTAGTTATATTCTTGTACATAGGGGGCAGTATTATAGTAGTTATATTCTTGTACATAGGAGCAGTATTATAGTAGTTATATTCTTGTACATAGGAGCAGTATTATAGTAGTTATATTCTTGTACATAGGAGCATTATTATAGTAGTTACATGCTTGTAAATAGGGGGCAGTATTATAGTAGATACAGTGGGTACGGAAAATATTCAGACCCCTTTACATTTTTCACTCTTTGTTTCATTGCAGCCATTTGCTAAAAGCAAAAAGGTTCATTTTATTTCTCATTATTGTACACTCAGCTCCCCATCTTGACAGAAAAAACAGAAATGTAGATATTTTTGCAAATTTATTAAAAAAGAAAAACTGAAATCTCCCATGGCCATAAGTATTCAGAGCCTTTGCTGTGACCCTCATATATAACTCACATGTTGTCCATTTCCTTCTGATCCTCCTTGAGATGGTTCTACTCCTTCATTGGAGTCCAGCTGTGTTTAATTAAACTGATTGGACTTGAGTAGGAGCGGCGCACACCTGTCTATATAAGATCTCACAGCTCACAGTGCATGTCAGAGCAAATGAAAATCATGAGGTCAAAGGAACTGCCCAAGGAGCTCAGAGACAGAATTGTGGCAAGGCACAGATCTAGCCATGGTTACAAAAGAATTTCTTCAGCACTCAAGGATCCTAAGAGCACAGTGGCCTCCATAATCCTTAAATGGAAGAAGTTTGGGACGACCAGAACTCTTCCTAGACCTGGCCGTCCAGCCAAACTGAGCGTGGGAGAAGAGCCTTGGTGAGAGAGGTAAAGAAGATCCCAAAGATCACTGTGGCTGAGCTCCAGAGATGCAGTAGGAAGATGGGAGAAAGTTCCACAAAGTCACCTATCACTGCAGCCCTCCACCAGTCGGGGCTTTATGGCAGAGCGGCACGAAGGAAGCCTCTCCTCAGTGCAAGACATAGGAAAGCCAAAAAACACATGAAGGACTCCCAGACTATGAGAAATAAGATTCTCTGCTCTGATGAGACGAAGATTGAACTTTTTGATGTTAATTCTAAGCGGTATGTGTGGAGAAAACCAGGCCCTGCTCATCACCTGCCCAATACAATCCCAACAGTGAGACATGGTGGTGGCAGCATCATACTATGGGGGACAGGACGACTGGGTGCAACTGAAGGAAAGATGAATGCGGCCAAGTACAGAGATATCCTGGAAGAAAACCTCTGCCAGAGTGCTCTGGACCTCAGACTGGGCCGAAGGTTCACCTTCCAACAAGACAATGACCCTAAGCACACAGCTAAAATAACAAAGGAGCGGCTTCAGAACAACTCTGTGACCATTCCTGACTGGCCCAGCCAGAGCCCTGACCTCAACCCAACTGAGCATCTCTGGAGAGACCCGAAAATGGCTCCACCAACGTTCATCATCCAACCTGACGGAACTGGAGAGGATCTGCCAGGAAGAATGGCCGAGGATCCCCAAATCCAGATGTGAGAAACTTGTCGCATCATTCCCAAGAAGACTCCTGGCTGTACTAACTCAAAAGGAAGCGGCTTCTACTCAACACTGAGCAAAGGCTCTGAATACTTACTGTATGGCCATGGGAGATTGCAGGTTTTCGTTTTTAATAAATTTGCAAAAATATCTATTTTTCTGTTTTTTTTCTGTCAAGATGGGGAGCTGAGTGTACATTAATGAGAAATAAAATGAACTTTTTTGCTTTTAGCAAATGGCTGCAATGAAACAAAGAGTGAAAAATTTAAAGGGGTCTGAATACTTTCCGTACCCACTGTATTCTTGTACATAGGAGCAGTATTATAGTAGTTATATTCTTGTACATGGAAGCAGTATTATAGTAGTTATATTCTTGTACATATGAGCAGTATTATAGTAGTTATATTCTTATACATAGGAGGCAGTATTATAGTAGTTATATTCTTGTACATAGGAGCAGTATTATAGTAGTTATATTCTTGTACATAGTAGTATTATAGTAGTTATATTCTTGTACATAGGAGGTAGTATTATAGTAGTTATATTCTTGTACATATTAGCAGTATTATAGTAGTTATATTCTTGTACATAGGAGCAGTATTATAGTAGTTATAGTCTTGTACATAGGAGTAGTATTATAGTAGTTATATTCTTGTACATAGGAGGTAGTATTATAGTAGTTATATTCTTGTACATAGAGGGCAGTATTATAGTAGTTATATTCTTGTACATAGGAGTAGTATTATAGTAGTTATATTCTTGTACATAGGAGCAGTATTATAGTAGTTATATTCTTGTACATAGGAGGTAGTATTATAGTAGTTATATTCTTGTACATA
Source organism: Leptodactylus fallax (assembly GCA_947044405.1). NCBI lineage: Eukaryota > Metazoa > Chordata > Amphibia > Anura > Leptodactylidae > Leptodactylus > Leptodactylus fallax. Next base: position 259,953 of record CAMRHE010000769.1, read on the forward strand.
GGAGCAGTATTATAGTAGTTATATTCTTGTACATAGGAGGCAATATTATAGTAGTTATATTCTTGTACATAGGAGGCAGTATTATAGTAGTTATATTCTTGTACATAGGGGTAGTATTATAGTAGTTATATTCTTGTACATAGGAGCAGTATTATAGTAGTTATATTCTTGTACATAGGAGCAGTATTATAGTAGTTATATTCTTGTACATAGGAGGTAGTATTATAGTAGTTATATTCTTGTACATAGGAGGTAGTATTATAGTAGTTATATTCTTGTACATAGGAGTAGTATTATAGTAGTTATATTCTTGTACATAGGAGGTAGTATTATAGTAGTTATATTCTTGTACATAGGGGCAGTATTATAGTAGTTATATTCTTGTACATAGGGGCAGTATTATAGTAGTTATATTCTTGTACATAGGAGCAGTATTATAGTAGTTATATTCTTGTACATAGGAGCAGTATTATAGTAGTTATATTCTTGTACATAGGAGCAGTATTATAGTAGTTATATTCTTGTACATAGGAGCAATATTATAGTAGTTATATTCCTGTATATAGGAGCAGTATTATAGTAGTTATATTCTTGTACATAGGGGGCAGTATTATAGTAGTTATATTCTTGTACATAGGAGCAGTATTATAGTAGTTATATTCTTGTACATAGGAGCAGTATTATAGTAGTTATATTCTTGTACATAGGAGCAGTATTATAGTAGTTATATTCTTGTACATAGGAGCAGTATTATAGTAGTTATATTCTTGTACATAGGAGTAGTATTATAGTAGTTATATTCTTGTACATAGGAGGTAGTATTATAGTAGTTATATTCTTGTACATAGGAGGTAGTATTATAGTAGTTATATTCTTGTACATAGGAGCAGTATTATAGTAGTTATATTCTTGTACATAGGAGCAGTATTATAGTAGTTATATTCTTGTACATAGGAGGCAGTATTATAGCAGTTATATTCTTGTACATAGGAGCAGTATTATAGTAGTTATATTCTTGTACATAGGAGGTAGTATTATAGTAGTTATATTCTTGTACATAGGGGGCAGTATTATAGTAGTTATATTCTTGTACATAGGAGGCAGTATTATAGTAGTTATATTCTTGTACATAGGAGCAGTATTATAGTAGTTATATTCTTGTACATAGCAGCAGTATTATAGTAGTTATATTCTTGTACATAGGAGCAGTATTATAGTAGTTATATTCTTGTACATAGTAGTATTATAGTAGTTATATTCTTGTACATAGGAGGTAGTATTATAGTAGTTATATTCTTGTACATAGGAGGTAGTATTATAGTAGTTATATTCTTGTACATAGGAGCAGTATTATAGTAGTTATATTCTTGTACATAGGAGCAGTATTATAGTAGTTATATTCTTGTACATAGGAGCAGTATTATAGTAGTTATATTCTTGTACATAGGAGCAGTATTATAGTAGTTATATTCTTGTACATAGGAGCAGTATTATAGTAGTTATATTCTTGTACATAGGAGCAGTATTATAGTAGTTATATTCTTGTACATAGGAGGCAGTATTATAGCAGTTATATTCTTGTACATAGGAGCAGTATTATAGTAGTTATATTCTTGTACATAGGAGCAGTATTATAATAGTTATATTCTTGTACATAGGAGGTAGTATTATAGTAGTTATATTCTTGTACATAGGAGCAGTATTATAGTAGTTATATTCTTGTACATAGGAGTAGTATTATAGTAGTTATATTCTTGTACATAGGAGCAGTATTATAGTAGTTATATTCTTGTACATAGGAGCAGTATTATAGTAGTTATATTCTTGTACATAGGGGGAAGTATTATAGTAGTTATATTCTTGTACATAGGAGCAGTATTATAGTAGTTATATTCTTGTACATAGGAGCAGTATTATAGTAGTTATATTCTTGTACATAGGGAGTAGTATTATAGTAGTTATATTCTTGTACATAGGAGCAGTATTATAGTAGTTATATTCTTGTATATAGGGGGCAGTATTATAGTAGTTATATTCTTGTACATAGGGGGCAGTATTATAGTAGTTATATTCTTGTACATAGGAGCAGTATTATAGTAGTTATATTCTTGTACATAGGAGCAGTATTATAGTAGTTATATTCTTGTACATAGGAGTAGTATTATAGTAGTTATATTCTTGTACATAGGAGCAGTATTGTAATAGTTGTATTTTTGTACATAGGGGCAGTATTATAGTTGTCATAGTCTTAGTTTTTAGGGAAGGAGGGGCGATTATAGAATAGTCATAAGTATTGGTATGGGGATCTTTATTATAATAGTGTTGGCTTAGTAGGTATTTAATTTGTCAGGATAATGTATGAATGGGTTTAAAAAATTACAACTACCTTTGTTAAGAAGAGATATTTGCAGACCAGTTGTCATTTCCTTTCTTCAACTCCTTCTTGTAGCTCATTGAAATCTTCTTTTGCACGGTCACTGGAGCTACTAGTAATCTCTGCAATACCGGTATTCACCACTGACTGTGCCAAATCCTTCTTAAATTTTCTCCGGATCTGTGCCAACAGCTGTAAAACCTGCCAAAACACAGAGAGTGACCTTTGAAATAAAATAAATGTAAAAATAAACAGTCCCTATAAATGGCATATGTCCCATACTGATTACTAGAAGAAAGTTCTGGAAATGTCTGTGACACTCTGCTAAAATACTTTTAACTGCAGTGTATGTATTATATATGTGCAAAAAAAAAGCAACTAACAAGTGAACCATATCCCTAGAAATCTAAAAATTTTCCCTAGGGAAAAAAACAGATAATTGTGTTTTAAGGTTTAAAGCGGTTATTTTATAACCCTTGTGGCAGCGAATGGAGTGAGATGCGCATGCACTGGCACCTTCTATTCACATTGGCATGAGACGGGCTCAAGGAACCTCCTGCAGTACATTTACCACAGATGTTACAGCTGGGCCTGTAGTCTGGATACAAGATGAGATACGGCAGGACATGGAGGTATACAGGCTCTGTATGGTATCCTGCAGTACATTTACCACAGATGTTACAGCTGGGCCTGTAGCCTGGATACAAGATGAGATACGGCAGGACATGGAGGTATACAGGTTCTGTATGGTATCCTGCAGTACATTTACCACAGATATTACAGCCGGGCCTGTAGTCTGGATACAAGATGAGATACGGCAGGACATGGAGGTATACAGGTTCTGTATGGTATCCTGCAGTACATTTACCACAGATGTTACAGCTGGGCCTGTAGTCTGGATACAAGATGAGATACGGCAGGACATGGAGGTATACAGGCTCTGTATGGTATCCTGCAGTACATTTACCACAGATGTTACAGCTGGACCTGTAGTCTGGATACAAGATGAGATACGGCAGGACATGGAGGTATACAGGCTCTGTATGGTATCCTGCAGTACATTTACCACAGATGTTACAGCTGGGCCTGTAGTCTGGATACAAGATGAGATACGGCAGGACATGGAGGTATACAGGTTCTCTATGGTATCCTGCAGTATATTTACCACAGATGTTACAGCTGGGCCTGTAGCCTGGATACAAGATGAGATACGGCAGGACATGGAGGTATACAGGATCTGTATGGTATCCTGCAGTACATTTACCACAGATGTTACAGCTGGGCCTGTAGCCTGGATACAAGATGAGATACGGCAGGACATGGAGGTATACAGGTTCTGTATGGTATCCTGCAGTACATTTACCACAGATGTTACAGCTGGGCCTGTAGTCTGGATACAAGATGAGATACGGCAGGACATGGAGGTATACAGGCTCTGTATGGTATCCTGCAGTACATTTACCACAGATGTTACAGCTGGACCTGTAGTCTGGATACAAGATGAGATACGGCAGGACATGGAGGTATACAGGCTCTGTATGGTATCCTGCAGTACATTTACCACAGATGTTACAGCTGGGCCTGTAGTCTGGATACAAGATGAGATACGGCAGGACATGGAGGTATACAGGTTCTGTATGGTATCCTGCAGTACATTTACCACAGATGTTACAGCTGGGCCTGTAGCTGGATACAAGATGAGATACGGCAGGACATGGAGGTATACAGGTTCTGTATGCTATCCTACAGTACATTTACCACAGATGTGACAGCTGGGCCTGTAGTCTGGATACAAGATGAGATACGGCAGGACATGGAGGTATACAGGTTCTGTATGGTATCCTGCAGTACATTTACCACAGATGTTACAGCCGGGCCTGTAGTCTGGATACAAGATGAGATACGGCAGGACATGGAGGTATACAGGCTCTGTATGGTATCCTGCAGTACATTTACCACAGATGTTACAGCTGGGCCTGTAGCTGGATACAAGATGAGATACGGCAGGACATGGAGGTATACAGGTTCTGTATGCTATCCTACAGTACATTTACCACAGATGTTACAGCTGGGCCTGTAGTCTGGATACAAGATGAGATACGGCAGGACATGGAGGTATACAGGCTCTGTATGGTATCCTGCAGTACATTTACCACAGATGTTACAGCTGGGCCTGTAGCCTGGATACAAGATGAGATACGGCAGGACATGGAGGTATACAGGCTCTGTATGGTATCCTGCAGTACATTTACCACAGATGTTACAGCTGGGCCTGTAGTCTGGATACAAGATGAGATACGGCAGGACATGGAGGTATACAAGTTCTGTATGGTATCCTGCAGTACATTTACCACAGATGTTACAGCTGGACCTGTAGCCTGGATACAAGATGAGATACGGCAGGACATGGAGGTATACAGGTTCTGTATGGTATCCTGCAGTACATTTACCACAGATGTTACAGCTGGGCCTGTAGTCTGGATACAAGATGAGGTACTGCAGGACATGGAGGTATACAGGTTCTGTATGGTATCCTGCAGTACATTTACCACACATGTTACAGCTGGGCCTGTAGTCTGGATACAAGATGAGATATGGCAGGACATGGAGGTATACAGGCTCTGTATGGTATCCTGCAGTACATTTACCACAGATGTTACAGCTGGGCCTGTAGTCTGGATACAAGATGAGATACGGCAGGACATGGAGGTATACAGGTTCTGTATGGTATCCTGCAGTACATTTACCACAGATGTTACAGCTGGGCCTGTAGTCTGGATACAAGATGAGATACGGCAGGACATGGAGGTATACAGGCTCTGTATGGTATCCTGCAGTACATTTACCACAGATGTTACAGCTGGGCCTGTAGCCTGGATATAAGATGAGATACGGCAGGACATGGAGGTATACAGGTTCTGTATGGTATCCTGCAGTACATTTACCACAGATGTTACAGCAGGGCCTGTAGCCTGGATACAAGATGAGATACGGCAGGACATGGAGGTATACAGGATCTGTATGGTATCCTGCAGTACATTTACCACAGATGTTACAGCTGGGCCTGTAGTCTGGATACAAGATGAGATACGGCAGGACATGGAGGTATACAGGTTCTGTATGGTATCCTGCAGTACATTTACCACAGATGTTACAGCTGGGCCTGTAGTCTGGATACAAGATGAGATATGGCAGGACATGGAGGTATACAGGTTCTGTATGGTATCCTGCAGTACATTTACCACAGATGTTACAGCTGGGCCTGTAGTCTGGATACAAGATGAGATATGGCAGGACATGGAGGTATACAGGCTCTGTATGGTATCCTGCAGTACATTTACCACAGATGTTACAGCTGGGCCTGTAGTCTGGATACAAGATGAGATACCGCAGGACATGGAGGTATACAGGTTCTGTATGGTATCCTGCAGTACATTTACCACAGATGTTACAGCTGGGCCTGTAGTCTGGATACAAGATGAGATATGGCAGGACATGGAGGTATACAGGCTCTGTATGGTATCCTGCAGTACATTTACTACAGATGTTACAGCTGGGCCTGTAGCCTGGATACAAGATGAGATACGGCAGGACATGGAGGTATACAGGTTCTGTATGGTATCCTGCAGTACATTTACCACAGATGTTACAGCTGGACCTGTAGTCTGGATACAAGATGAGATACGGCAGGACATGGAGGTATACAGGTTCTGTATGGTATCCTGCAGTACATTTACCACAGATGTTACAGCTGGGCCTGTAGTCGGGATACAAGATGAGATACGGCAGGACATGGAGGTATACAGGTTCTGTATGGTATCCTGCAGTACATTTACCACAGATGTTACAACTGGGCCTGTAGTCTGGATACAAGATGAGATACGGCAGGACATGGAGGTATACAGGTTCAGTATGGTATCCTGCAGTACATTTACCACAGATGTTACAACTGGGCCTTTAGATTCTGCTCACTCATATTCTGAAGAAGTTGTATCCCAGTTGGTCCCATAAATGCTGGATTGGTGATAAATCTGCTGACCCTATTACCCCCTACCTTATTTGCAAAGGAGAGGTTTAATATTAGTCTTCTGAAGGATATACAGTGGCTTGCAAAAGTATTCACACCTTCATACCCCTTGAATTTTTTCACATTTTGTCCCCTTACAACCACAAACTTAAATGTATTTTATTGAGATTTTCAGTGATAACCAACACAAAGTAGCAGATAATTGTTTAGTGGAAGGAAAATGATACAAGGTTATCAAAATTTTAATCAAATAAATATCTGTAAAGTGTGAAGTGCAAAAGTCTTCAGCCCCCTGTACTCTGATACCCCTAAATAAAATCCAGTGCACACAATTGCCTTCAGCAGTGACTTAGTTAATAGAGTCTGGCTGTGTGTAATGTAGTCTCAGTATATACCCCTGTTCTGTAAAGGCCTCAGTGGTTTGTTAGAAAACACTAGTGAACAAACAGCATCATGAAGACCAAGGAACTCACCAGACAGGTCAGAGATAAATTTGTGGAGAAGTTTAAAGCAGGGGTAGGTTTTAAAAACATATCCCAAACTTTGAGCATCCCAAGGAGCGCTGCTCAATCCATCATCCAAAAATGGAGAAAGTATCATACAACAGCAAACCTACCAAGACATGGCCGTCCACCTGAGCAAGGAGAGCACTGGTCAGAGAAGCAGCCAAGAGGCCCATGGTCACTGAGGAGGAGCTGCAGAAATCCACAGCTCAGGTACAATACAACTAGTAGTCGTGCACTCCACAAATTTGGCCTTTATGGAAGAGCGGCAAGAAGAAAACCATTGTACAGTCATGGCCAAAAGTTTTGAGAATGACACAAATATTCTATTTTCACATGATCTGCTGCCCTCTGGTTTTTATGTGTGTTTGTCAGATGTTTTTATCACATACAGAAATAGAATTGCATTCATATTATGAGTAACAGAAGCTTATATTGACAGTTAGAATGAGTTAATGCAGCAAGTCAATATTTGCAGTGTTGACCCTTCTTCTTCAGGACCTCTGCAATTCTCCCTGGCATGCTCTCAATCAACTTCTGGACCAAATCCTGACTGATAGCAGTCCATTCTTGCAGAATCAATGCTTTTATTTTGTCTGAATTTGTTGGTTTTTGTTTGTCCACCCGTCTCTTGATGATTGACCACAAGTTCTCAATGGGATTAAGATCTGGGGAGTTTCCAGGCCATGGACCCAAAATCTCTATGTTTTGTTCCCTGAGCCATTTAGTTATCACCTTTGCTTTATGGCAAGGTGCTCCATCATGCTGGAAAAGGCATTGTTGAGCGCCAAACTGCTCTTGGACGGTTGGGAGAAGTTGCTCTTGGAGGACATTCTGGTACCATTCTTTATTCATGGCAAGACTGTGAGAGAGCCGATTCCCTTGGCTGAGAAGCAACCCCACACATGAATGGTTTCAGGATGCTTTACAGTTGGCATGAGACAAGACTGGTGGTAGCGCTCACCTCTTCTTCTCCGAATAAGCTGTTTTCCAGATGTTCCAAACAATCGAAAAGGGGATTCATCAGAGAAAATGACTTTCCCCCAGTCCTCAGCAGTCCACTCCCTGTACCTTTTGCAGAATATCAGTCTGTCCCTGATGTTTTTTCTGGAGAGAAGTGGCTTCTTTGCTGCCCTCCTTGAGACCAGGCCTTGCTCCAAGAGTCTCCGCCTCACAGTGCGTGCAGATGCACTCACACCTGCCTGCTGCCATTCCTCAGCAAGCTCTGCACTGCTGGTAGCCCCATCCCGCAGCTGAAACACTTTTAAGAGACGGTCCTGCCGCTTGCTGGTCTTTCTTGGGCGCCCTGGAGCCTTTTTGGCACCAATGGAACCTCTCTCCTTGAAGTTCTTGATGATGCGATAGATTGTTGACTGAGGTGCAATCTTTCTAGCTGCAATACTCTTCCCAGTTAGGCCATTTTTGTGCAGTGCAATGATGACTGCACGTGTTTCTTTAGAGATAACCATGGTTAACAGAAGAGAAACAATGATGGCAAGCACCAGCCTCCTTTTAAAGTGTCCAGTGGTGTCATTCTTACTTAATCATGACAGATTGATCTCCAGCCCTGTCCTCATCAACACCCACACCTGTGTTAATGGAGCAATCACTGAAACGATGTTAGGTGGTCCTTTTAAGGCAGGGCTGCAATGATGTTGAAATGTGTTTTGGGGGATAAAGTTCATTTTCTAGGCAAATATTGACTTTGCAAGTAATTGCTGTTAAGCTGATCACTCTTTATAACATTCTGGAGAATATGCAAATTGCCATTAGAAAAACTGAAGCAGTAGACTTTGTAAAAATTAATATTTGTATCATTCTCAAAACTTTTGGCCATAACTGTAGAAAGAAAGACATAAGAAGTGCCGTTTACAGTTTGCCACAAGTCATATAGGGGACACAGCAAACATGTAGAAGAAGGTGCTCTGGTCAGAGGAGACCAAAGGGGAACTTTATGGTCTAAATGCAAAGCGCTATGTGTGGTGGAAAAGTAACCCTGCTCATCCCCCTGAACACACCGTCATCCCCACTGTGACACATAGGGGGCAGCATCATGCTGGGGGGACAGGGAAGCTGCTCAGAGGTGATGGGAAGATGGATGGAGCTAAATACAGGCCAATCTTGGAAGAAAACCTGAGACTGGAGGCTGCAAAAGACTTGAGACTGGGAAGGAGATTCCAGCAAGACAATGACCCTAAACCTCCAGCCCGAGCTCCAGGGAATGGTTTAGATCACAGAATATTCCTGTGTTAGACTGGCCCAGTCACAGTCCAGACCCAAATCCCATTGAGCATCTGTGGCAAGACATGAGAATTACTGATCACAGACGCTCCATCCAATCTGGCTTCAAAGAAGAAGAAGAAGGGGCAGAAATCTCATCTCTAGATGTGCAAAGCTGGTAGAGACAGAGCCCAAAAGACTCTACAAAGTATTGATATAGGGGGCTGAAGACTTTTGCACGTCACACTTTACAGATTTTTATTTGATTAAAATTTTGATAACCATGTATCATTTTCCTTCCACTTCACAATTATCTGATACTTTGTGTTGGTTATCACTGAAAATCTCAAGAGAATACATTTAAGTTTGTTTAAGTTTGTTAAGTTTCTACTCATAAATCACTATGGGCCTTACAGTTAGGTCCAGAACTATATGGCCAGTGACACAATCTTCATGATTCGGGCTTGGCCATCACATTGGATTTGATATGACACATCAGAGATACAATAGAAGTGAAGACCTTCAGGGTTAATACAAGGGGATGAACATAAATCTCCTGTGACACGTTTAGGATTTACAACCATTTTCCTACAAATGCTCCTCATTTCAGGGTCTCTTTAGTAATTGGACAAATTATCATTCCCATAAATAAAATGTTCATTGGTAATACGTTTGTAGAGAATCCTCTGCAGTTAATGACGGCCTGAAGTCTGGACCATGGACATCACCACACACCGGGCGTCCTCCTTTATGAGGCTTTACCAGGTTCTTTCTTAAGCCAGTGAAAGGCTCGATTGGGTTGAGATCTGGTGATTGACTCGGCCATTGCAGAATATTCCACTTCTTTGCCTCCTGAGTTACTTTCCCAGTATGTTTTTGGCCATTGTCCATCTGTCCTGTGAAGCTCCGTCCAATCTACCTTGCTGCATTTGGTTGAATCTGAGCAGAAAGTCTCCCTGTACACTTCAGGATTCACCCGGCTACTTCTGTCACATTATCACTAAACACTAGTGATCCAGGGCCATAGGATCCATGCCTGCTCATGACATCACACGGCCTCCACTATGTGTTACAGAGGATGGGCTGTGGTTTGGATCAGGAGCCGTTCCAAGCCTTCTCCACACTTTCTTCTTCCATCATTCTGGTACAGATTGAGCTTAGTTTCTTCTGTCCTGAATGCTGTTCCAGAACTGGGCGGCTTTTTTATATGTTTTTTCGGCAACGTCTAATCTGTTTTTGATGCTGATGAATGGTTTGCACCTTGTGGTGATCCCTTTGTATTTGTACTCATGAAGTCATCACTTTATGGTAGAGTTAGATACTGATCACCAACCCACACTTGGGTGGATGTTGCGAAGAGATTTTTCTTCAGTATTTTTTCTTCGATCATCCGCCACTGTTGTCTTCCATGAACATTCAGGCCTTTTTGAGTTCCTGAGCTCACCAGTGCACTCTTTTTTCTACCAGAATGTATTAATCTGTTGATTTGGCCCATCCTAACATTTCCACTATCTCTCTGATGGATTTCTTCTTTTTTTAGCCTAATTAAGGTCGGTTTCACTTCCATTGAGAGCTTCTTTGACCACATGTTGTGGGTTCGCAGCAACAGCTTCCAAATGCAAATGTCACTGCTGGAATCAACTCCAGACCTTTTACCTACCTAATTGATAATGGATTATTGAGGGAACGGCCCATGTAGCCCATTACATAGATTGTGAGATAAGTGTCCAATGACCTTTGGTCCTTTGAAAAACCCAGATAGCACACTGAGCATTCATATGGTCATCTGCAAGGGGGCTAAGTGTCAGTTTTTACTGCAGTTCTTGTATTCTGTTCATGAACTGTGAAGCTCTGGATGAAGAGTGCCAACTTACATAAAGCTGAGGTGAGCCACTGTGCATTACAACTCACACAGTGCAATAGAGTGTCAGTCTCTACTGTTGTTCTCACATTCTATTAACAAACAAAGAAATTCTGGATGAACAGTATTCATTAAGATCCAGAGTAATTATCTGTAATAAGAAAGAGGTATCTGCTGCTGCAGCTTATGGGATATGGATTTGTAGCAGTGAATGGAAACTTGGAATTGCATTTATGGATTACACATGCAATGCAAAAATGTGGAACTCCATATTATATGGAGGGGCCATGTCCAGAATGCCTATTAATTAGCTAAACAGACTTATTGTTGGCATCATAAAGAATGGATGTCATAACGGTCTATGGTTATCATGGGTATCTGTGCTTGGAATCAGGGCTGTGGAGTCGGTACGCCAAAGCCCCGACTCCGACTCCTCAATTTCCCCTGACTCCGACTCCAACTCCGACTCCACCAAAATAGGCACCGACTCCGACTCCACGACTCCGACTCCACAGCCCTGGCACTGCTAAACCTTATAGGTTCACTCAGAACTCAGTCCCATCATTATATGAGGAATAGAACAGACCTTTACAGGACATTTCATCATTTTCAACATTTCATCATTTTCCCAAATTCTTATGAAAATATATTCAGCACATACTGCATTGTACTACTAACTGTACCAATTTATTATATATTTTGGGAGTCGGAGTCGGTCCATTTTATACCGACTCCGACTCCACCAAAATAGGCACCGACTCCGACTCCACAGCCCTGCTTGGAATCCTAGCAGGAATGCTGCAGGGAAGACCAGTCAGGGGATTGTGAGTTGGAAACATACTATTACCCTCCGGGTTCATAAACTGGCAACGCTGTGATAACCACAAGCCTCATCATGGCTTTATTATATCTGCATTTGTCAATGGTTTGCAAAAGTTTATGAGAGTCGTGAGGTACTACAAGTCTCAGCATGTAACTTTAACCTCAGAGATGGTGCTATTAATGCCTTCATGAAGCACTGGGTAACACTTGTAGACCCCCGATATCCTGATTATCAGCCGGACCCCCTGCAGTCTGACATTTATCCCTGTTCTCTGGACAAACCCTTTTAAATATGGAAAAGTTTTTTAAAAAAGTGTATCTCGAATGAGAAAAATCCCACCGAGCTGCTGGGCCCCGCTGATCCCAAGAACAGGACTCTGGTGCTCTCGTGTTGATGGAGCAGAAGGCCGCTCAGGACAATCATCCTCTATGGGGGTATCGGAGATAGTTGAGCGTTGTACTTCCATAGAATGAATGGAGCGGCAAGGTGCATGCTCGGCCTGCTGCTCTATCCAAGGGCCTAACATGAAATTCCCTGGCTCTCAGTGCAAAATCTGTAATGGGGCACCTACCTACCTTGTGCCATTTAGAATAGTGGTGTATTTTATGTAGCAGTCCTCATTGTATGGGGCCTAGTAGTGACTGATACCACTGTAACCCCTGCAGCTACACTCCTGGTTTATGGGAGAACCAAAGGCCTCTCTTGGGATCAGTGGAGGATCCAGAGGTCAGAGCCCCACCAATCATAATGTTATTCTCTATCCTATCCATAGGGGATAACTTCATAATTTGGTAAAACTCCTTTAATAGTGCACCTCTACCTAAACATTAAACCTTCCATGTGCTCATGAATGCTCTTCTGATAGTCTGAACAGTAGTTCACTTGTTACAGAGCAGCAGTTTGTGCTCCAGAGCTGCTCTCCTCTCTGTAAGGCTAGGCTCACATCTGTGCTGGAATGGACTCCACTGCAGAAATCGGCTGAGAGAAAAGTCCTGCATGGAGGACTTTTCTCTCTGCTGCTTTCAGTATAAAAATGGCGGATCCCCGGCTGACCCCATCATACGCTATCAGTGTTTTTTAGCGTTTGGCATCTCCATCGTTCGAGTCCACTGGTGGACCCGAACGACAGAGAGTCCAGCGTAGATGAGAAACTAGCCTAAGGAAAAGGAAGTTGCAACCATTGTCAGCCATGTTGGTTGCTATAGAAACCTGTTTCCAGTCACCTAGCCATATACACAGACTATACGGTATGTCCCTAATACAGTAGTAAAGAGGTAGGTTCCATTTTGCGAAAAGGAAAAACTACAGGCATATATTTTTCTGTAGAAACAGGTTTTCTCCTTTCACTATGGCCTTCATTTATCAAAAATGGCTGACAGGAAATGAGTCTTGTTGTCCATAGCAACCTACCACAGAGCATCGAAAGAAATGAAAGCTGAGGCCTGAATGGTAGCTATGGGCAGCAAAGACTGTTGGTGAAGATCAGTCGGTGGGTGTCCCTGTCAGCAATGCTTTGTGTAAGGGGCTGTTCACATGGCAGAAAATGAAGAGGAATTCCTCTTCATTTTCCAACCGCCGGCTACCCGCGGCAGAATGCCGATGTAGAGCATCAGTATTTCATCGTGGCTTTCCATTTCAGCGTCAGATTCCTACGTGTGAATGGCCCCTATGTTCACATGACAGAATTTCCAGCTGATTTTGAGGCAGATTCTGCCTCAAAATCAGCTCCAAATTCCAACCAGAATATGCCCCGCATTGTTTTCAATGGGAAAAAGTGGCAGATGCTTCTGACCTGTATACAAATGGACCTGCCACTGCTGGGTGCGAAGGCCCGGGGGCAGGTGGGTAAATGTTTATTGACCCACTAGCAGCCATATAAAATAATAAAAATATCTCGGAACAGCCCTTTGACTGTGCGTTTCCCCCTTTATCATTGCTTGTGTGCCAGAATACTTGTGTGCAACTCCAAATTTTTGCATAAAAATTCTGACTTTAGGTTTTGTATCCCGCACGCCAATTTTCTGGTATAAATGATGACAAAAATCTACATCGGGGCAGGAAATTTCAAGGCCAAGTATTGTACACAGACCCAATGGCACCATACTTGTCCATGCACTGTCCGCTATTGTAGCTTGGCTCCACTGAAGTGAAAAACACCAAGTTGTAATACCACACACAAACTGTAGACAGGTATGGCGCTGCTGATGAAGGTTTACTATATTGCTATGTTGTTCTAATCCTGTACAACCCCTTTAAGGAAGAGAATCTGTACCTGTCGGAGGATGGGTGCATATAGAGCAGGGGGGCTATCAACATGTTACATTCACTTCTATAGGAGTTCCAAGAACAGATCAAGGAGGGATGCTGGGAGTTGTAGTTTCTCAACAGCTTTAGCACCAAAGGTCGGCTTCTCCTGATACAGAGTCTGTATCAACTTCTATAGGAGGGACATTTGTATCCTCGCTCCATCTCCGACTATAGTCTTGAATTATCTGTGTCCTGCGGCCACTTTCCATGGGTTGAGTTATTTTATTGTGGCCATAAAAAAAACAGAAAACCATATGGCCAAAAAAAGTACAATATCATAAACGTTCATGTGTATTCAGCCTAAGCGGCAAGACACGATAGACCCATACAAAAGGTCCTCATAGAGCATCACACAGATATCCGGAAACGTAATACCACCGCCGTAATATGGCGCCAAGTGACCTTGAATCGGTACGCAGCTTGTTGTGTGCACAAGGCCTTAGTGTTACAGGGGTGATCACAGCCCGGAGAAGCCGCCCCATTATATGGTAAGATATGGTTGAATAATGTATCCAGTATATCACCCTCGGGGTAAGAAAGTTTAATATCCTCCGCACGCCTCCGGAACATAACGGGTTAAGCGGTGGCAGCTGCTCCAATCCCTGCACAAAGACACAGTCATTGTGGGAAGGAGAAGAACTTTTTATGTTCTTGCTTCATTCAGCACCACAATAGGTGAACACACAATCCTGTATACAGTGACAAGAGGTGCAAGTGCAGACACGCTAACGGCTGCAGGCAAACACCGCCACCCTGCTGGGAAGATGGCAAGCTCCACCGTCTACCGGCCCTGGCACTACAAGTGCCAGCATTTACCTTCCAGTCATTGCTATTCCTACTTATGATTGAATGCTGAGACTTGTAGTCCTCCCTGCCTACCTTACAAGTCTGTACCTCCCACAGGTAGTTCTGTACAACTGGCTGTGGAACCACAAGTCTCAGAACACCTTTCTAGCTCACAAAACTCTGCGATCTATTTGCAATCACGGTGCATGATGAGACTTGTAGTCCTCCAATACTGCTCTAGACTACGGAACCACAAGTCACAGGACATTGTACAAGCTCACATGGGTCTCCAGGTTACTGAAAAGCACTGGTAAGTGCATGATTAGACTTGTAGTCCGCCTAAAGCAGCTTCAGATTTTAGAATCACCAATCAGCATACGTTACCAATTTACAAACATCTGATCCAGCAATGGAGGACTACAAGTCCCACCACGTCAGACCAGCTTACAGATGTCTCCAGGTCAGCCACTACCTTAGTTATGAGTGCGTGATGAGACTTGTAGTCCTCCCATAAGAGCACAAGCCATTGACAAGCATGGTTATAAGTAGGTGAAGGGACTTGCAGTTCCCCACAACTACTGCCAAAAGTGGAACCAATAGTTCCAGCATAGCTAACCAGCCAAGGGTAGTCCTGCACAACTGACTAGGGAACCACAAGTTTCAGCATGCCTTTCTAGTTCACAAATCCCTGCAAGTCATTTGTAATAATAGAGCATGATGAGACTTGTAGTTCCATAAGCTGAAGCTGGTGTAGGGGGGACAATAAGTCCCAGCACATCTTACCAGCTGACAAAAGTCTTCAGGCTATTGAACGCCAGTGTTAGGCTCACGCTAAGACTTGTGGTCTCAAAATCTGAAGTAGCTGAAGGACTACAAATCTCAGCATACCCTACTAGTCTATAAATCTCTGCGATGAGAGTAATGAGTCCTCCAATGCTGCTCCAGATTGAGGAACCACAAGTCCCAGCACATCTTACCAGTTTACCACAGTTATAGCTGAATGCTGAGACTTGTAGTCCTCTATTGCTGCTCTAGGTGGTGGAACCACAAGTCCCAGCGTGTTTTTAAAATGTATCTACTGTATGTCAATACCCACCGCACTATAAGGGGATGCTGAGACTTGTGGTACCACAAGTCCCAGCTCACCTTACCAACATTAAAGCTCTTTCAATTGAGGAACTACAAGACCCAGCACGCCCTATTAATCACAAATCCCTGCAGTAAACGGACTACTACCATTGTAAACACACGCTGGGACTTGTAGTCCCCCACCCCCGCTTCAGTTTACTTTTCCAGCCACCTGCGTGCTCCCCGGCGCATGCGCGCTAACTCTTTTCCCCTGACCTCATCGTCCAGAGCGAGCGAGCCCCGCCCACCTCCGAGCACCTGCAGCCCCTGACTAAACTGAATGACAACGGTTGTGGGTGGAGCAATCTGGTACATTTTGTCCGTTTTAAATAAAGCACGTTGATTAAGAGGAAAAAAAAAGTCTCCTCGGCAGCGAGAAGGGGGGCCGCGCGGGGGGGGAGAGGGAGGGATTATCGGCCGGGCGATTTTGGTTAAAATATTCAAAATGGCGGACGGAGGAGCAGCGAGTCAAGATGAGAGTTCAGCAGCAGCGGCAGCAGGTAATCATTACCGCGTTTTACATATTCATATTCATACACACGGGCGACTTAGCATAATTTATTAGTACTCCGGATTATTATAATTAACGTCAGGGGTGGGGGGGAGGACGGTAAATACACCGGATCCCGGGGAGACTGGAGGCAGCGGCAACGGCGGAGGATAAGAGCCCTCACCTAGAGCCCGCTGTGCGGGGAGCAGGAGCAGGAGCCGGCCGGGGGGTGAGGGGGCCAGAGGGGCCCCCGGGGTGAGGGCAGCCGGGAACAATGAGAGCCTATAGGGCTGGCCGGCTATAGGCGCCCGGGATAAGGGGGTGCCCCTGCCTATATCACCTGTATACTGAGTGACACCCCATTATACGGATGGAGAGTATGTCATAGATTATTTACACACTATATAGGTGCACTGCATATTACATGTATATTATTACACCCCCTCATATATAATGGAAGACATTAGTCCCACTGTACCTTATATATGCTAAATATCTTATAGTATAGGACACCCCTCATATTATATATAATGTACTGTATTAGTCCTATCATTATATATATATATATATATATATATATATATATATATATATATTAGGACATAGCAGGAATATTATTACATATATTAAAACATTAAATATAATGTAATTCCCACTGTGTATATATATATATATATATTTGCACCCATCATACATTAATACATATTTCCATGTATATTACATCCCTTTGATATATTATATGCATCATATAATATTTACACTGTATACATCTACTATTATATTATATCCTCTTAAATATGTATTGTGCAGTATATAAATCTCTGTATACATATTACATGTATATTAAACCCCCTCATATATAGTTATATAAATATCTTATCTCTGTATTATTACATGTGCCTCTTGTATATTGTATGATAATGTGATACATGGATTATTACACCCCCTTATATACTGTGTAGTGTATTAATCACCTCTATAGTGTATGTGTATATCCACTGCCTATGTTATATTCCAATCCTATGTATTGTACGCGAGGTATATATTGCTGTCCTGTATTATTGCACCCCCTTATGTACAGTGTATTAGTATATATTGTAGTGTCGGGTTTACTGCAGGATAACTCCCATCCTCCGTGCACCCCTCATTATATATTATGTTTCTTTATTTATTATCCCCTATTAATGGCGTCATATTTATCATTATTTCCACGTCCTCCCTGATTCGGTGACAGTTTGCGGTAACGCCAGAGCCCGCCGCACGTAGTCTGCGTTATATGTACTGAAGAGATTCGTCTGTCTCAGCTACGTCCCCAATTTTGGAAAATAAAAACCTAAATCTCGGGGCTGTGGCGTGTTATAATCAATATGGCGGTTATGTGTGTGTTTTCTCGCTGCGCCATTCCTTTACGGCTGACCCCTGACATCTTGTCATATGTATCCCTGATGTACCCTATAGATCTATATCTATACTGTATACACACAGTATTACAAGTTTGATTTGGCCTTCATGTCCCTCTCTGGTATCACTACTGCCCCCCAATCTCCTCCTCATTATTAATAATATAGGACTGCTACCCCTCCCATGACCTATCTGCCCCCTCCTCATCATTACCCCCATTAATATTCCCATAATTATCCCCAAACCTCCTGTCCCTCCCCCGTCTGCCGCCTTATTACCTGCCGCCAGGCCTCATTCATCTCGCTGTTGGTTGCAGCTTTGCCCAGTATTTGGTCTCATTGTGTTGTCTCCTGTGTGTTGTGCGGGGGGCACCTACCTGGACTAGTCTGGATATGTCCATTTACATTGTGTTTATGATGTAATTTTTTGATAAATTGAGGGGATCGGGGTACAATGGAGCGAGCAGAGTGTTTGGTGCTGGCGGTGGTCAGCAAATAATAATCGCCTGCGTTTTTAACCTTTAGCATCCTGCTCCGGTGCGGAGTATTATATGTGTGCAATGTAGTACTTATGTATGAAATGGGGGAAGGAGGGGGTGACTGGTCCCATGTGACATACCTGGAGTGTCATCTATACTGCGCAGTAAACAGCTCTATGTCTATAGGTTACATTTATTATTTATATATATTTTTTATAGTATTTTATATTGCCAGGAATGGAATAAATTGCTAAAGTTGTTACAAACTGTTACCTAGTAATAATTTGGGGGGAAAAAAAGCCTTGCTTTTCGCATATATATATATATATATATATTTGCACGATATTACCTGGCTTTGTATTAAATTCCTTTTTTAAGAATATAGCAGAAAAAAATAACATGATAAAATACTTTAATTCTCTCTGTAGAATTTTCTTATTTTTATATAATTGGCTCTGGATTCCTTCTATTTATTTATTTTTTTTTATACCTTTTGGCTCAATGGTTTTGTTTGTATATTTTTTTTTTATTTATAACCATTAGCTCAGATTTTTTTTAACTTCTTAGGATTTATTTTTTGTATATATTTATTTATAACCATTAGCTCAGATTTTATTTGTGTATTTTTTTTGTTATACCTATTATCTCAGGATTTATTTTTTTTTGTATTTTATTTCTCTTATACCTATTCTTAGCTCAGTATTTTTTTTGTATATTTTATACCTATTATCTCAGGATTTATTTTTTGTCTTTTTTTTTTCTTTTATACCTATTCTTAGCTCAGTATTTTTTTTGTATATTTTATACCTATTATCTCAGGACTTATTTTTTTGTATTTTATTTCTTTTATACCTATTCTTAGCTCAGTATTTTTATTTTAACCCTCCTCCTTTCCTCCATGCTGTGGATCCCTCTGACAGTTCTCGGCTGTTGCTCTCTATTTATTCCCTGCATGTTTTGGATGTCCTCCCCCTTGCTCCTTCTTATTTTACATATTCATTTCCGTGACCCAGGTTTAGCATACTTTTTAAAGGGACCATGAGTCTCCTGAATAACCCCATAACCGCTGGTTCCCTGTAGGGCACTGGTAAGGGGGCAGGACCGGCCTGTGATTAGGGATCGGCAGGGTAATGTTTGGGCCGGTGAAGGTAGCACATCAAGCACTTTATGCATTTTTTTTTTTTTCTTAAGTGGCCCAGAGTCTCTCCCTTCTGTCTCTCCCTCCACCTTCTCTCTTGTATGGGGCGTTCCCAGTTCCACCAGTAACCAGTACATTACAACAAAGCTTTAGCCGCATGGATGACATTCATGGAAGGGGGGGGGACATGTAGGAACCTGTAAAAGAAGAAAAAAAAAAATGTACAAATCCCATGGTTTCCAGGCCCGAGCCCGGCGTATCCGGCCCTTCCTCGCCCCATCCATGGCTGAGCTGTAATTAATAGCTTCTATATTGTTGTGGGCTGCAATCACAGGGACAAAGAGGTGGATTTTCTGAGGGGTCAGAGGCCACAATGGACCATTTTTGTTATATTATGTCGGCCACGTGAAAGCGCACGGCGCCTGCGTTTATGGCTTTGTGATGTAGATCAGAGCCGGGACAATGTTTATCAATCTATTATGGATAAGTTGTGTTTTTGGTGTAAAAATTTGCTAATAAATTGAGCAGTGGGGGGGTCTAGTTTGTCGTGGTGGGCATTATTTCATTAACCCCTTCCTTCTGGGATAACCTGGTATTGACTGCATCCTGCCAACTTCCATAATAGGTCTCTGACAGGTTTGCACTTTTTATGGTTTTAGTATTTATTTTTTTTTCTGTTTTTATCTTTACGTCGCCTGCAGGGTCACATGCACTTAATATCTCTCCGTATCTAGGCCCCGGCCTGTGCTACACACTGGCGCAGTGGACGTCAGAGGAAAAATCAGTGGTCAGAGCCTCGCTCCTTTGATAAGTCTCTGATAGCGGACCACTACTGTCCATGTCAGTAATAAGCGGGCGGTGGGAACGCAGGTTTTCAGATCTGTACATGCAGTCCACTTGGCCTGGAGAAAGTCATCTCTGACGCGTTTTTGTCATCTATTTCACCGTCATATTGGTTTGCAATAAGATGTCATTGTAAGGGGCGGTTTCCATGTAGCAGGTTTGTTGCAGAAACTTCGGCAATTGGAAATCCTCAGAAGGGGTTTGTTTCTGCAGAAGGTGCATGGATTTTATGCATTCAGACATGGGAGAGTTGCAGAATTTTCCACAACAAATCTACCACGTGTGACTATGCGCTTATTAGGTGCATGGAGGTAATAGTCCTGCTGAGCTGATACAGTTTACAGTCTGTTTCATTGTGAAAAGTAAGAGGTTGATAGTTTGCAGATTTTGGTTACAGCCATGTTTTCCACAGCATATCTGTTATATTACTTGTAGATTTGTTGCAGATTTTGCTGCGGATTTGCAGCAGAATTCACCTACCTTGCCCTGTAGGTTAACTCGCGTGAGCTTCGGTTACATTGCTGCTACTGTTATACTGTCCCATTGGGAAGGCATTGATCATCCTGAGCCTCCTGGTGCATGAACTGAATGCCAGAAATAGTGAAGACTGACAGACAAGCTGTGAAAGAGGGGAGCGTGGCTGCACAGTAATAAATACCGATTTCATTCTGTGTCTATAGAAAGCTGGGTGACCTTCCCCTTGTGTACTTGGCCATCATTTGCTGCATTTTTCACCTTATAGACCAGATATATTCTTTAGGGCAGGAGAATCCGACTTACAAGTCACAATGATCCGTTCCTTGTATACAATCGGAGGTTTAATGCGTCGGTTTTCGTAACAAAATCTTCAGCGCGTCCTAATCGCAAAAACTCGAACCAAGCAAAAAAAAACAAAAAAAACTCCCTCATCCCCAGGTCTGACGTGATGTACTGCAGGCCTGCAGACTGTATAATAACACACAGCCTCATGAATCCCTGTATAGCGCCAGCCTGGCCGTGCTGCGGCCGCCGCGTGCCTGCGTCTAATAATAATGTATGTGGCTGTGTCCGCCTGTAACGAGAATGGATGACAC
Source organism: Leptodactylus fallax (assembly GCA_947044405.1). Classification (NCBI taxonomy): domain Eukaryota; kingdom Metazoa; phylum Chordata; class Amphibia; order Anura; family Leptodactylidae; genus Leptodactylus; species Leptodactylus fallax. Next base: position 281,405 of record CAMRHE010000769.1, read on the forward strand.
GTTGGTCATTTGCGGTGACCTTGGAACTCTGCTTACGCTTTTTATTAGCAAAATAATAGGTTGGCTTTTTGCTTTTGTTGGGTGAAATCTGACAACCCATAATTAAAATGAGGCCCCTGCTGTGCCCGCCAGGAGAGTGAATATCCGCCGTGATGTCAGGGCGATGCAGCTGGTGACAAACTTCCAGCACTGGCCGGGCGTATGATCTGCTGTATGAGCCTATAGGATGTATATACTGAGCGTGTGACCTGTCAGCCATGGACGGCATCTCTGCAAAATATGTGCCCGTGTTAGGTGTGACTGGTCCGGGGTATCCTGCAGCGCCTTATTGTTATATGTACCGTGTCCGCCATGTGTTGTCATCTGGACGCTGGACTCGGCCGCACGTTTCCTACATATAATGTCCATCTATAGAAATTCCATGAAATGCATCTTCTGTGTGTATGGAAGTGACACGAGGAGACGGCACCATTGTCCTCCTATAGGAGTTGTCACTCAGTATTGTAGGCCTGGATTCAGACATTGTAACATGGCCGAATGTCAGGATTATGGCTGCAGGGCCTGGTGATTCTGCTGGCCCATGCATGGCCGTTTGCATCCATGTGACCCATACCCATTTTGACCAATCCCTCATAGACTTGAGTCTATTGAGTGATCTATGAAAATGGCTGAAAATAAATTGTCCATTGGTCTTGAGAGTAGCCCCATCAAAATCAAATGGATTCACATATTGATGTCTGTCCTTAGGCTAGCCCATTAGTATGTGATGACTGGGGGTCTGACACCCAGGAACCCTGCCGATCAGCCTCTTCTTTGTGCTGATGATGTCACATTCATCAGTCACTTGTGCAGAAGCAGCTCAGTCCCATTCAAGTGACTGGGGCTGAGCTGCAATACCAAGCACAGCCACTATATAATGTACATTACTGTGCTTGGTAGTCAGTAAAGAGGACGCAGCGCTTACCCAAATGCTGTGGCCTCTTCAGCCAGCTGATCTGTGAGGTCCTGGGCGTCACACCCCTGCCGATCACAAGGTCATCAATATATAACTCTTTTAAATGCTGCCATGTGATTTTTTTTTTTTTTTTTTTCTCTTCTTCTCTGCATATTTGCCATTCAGGGCTCTAGAAAAGCTTGGTGCCAGCCCCTGCGCCTGCCATGTTGCTTGCCCCTTAGTTTTGCTTGGTAACTCTTGCTCCTTATAATGCTGGAGATTTGTGACAATGTCCTTATCATGAAGGCCGGATCTCTCCAGTGTAGCTTCCCCAGAGCTCGGGTGATACACTGTATCTGCATCCCGGGCTGTGATACTCATGGAGTGCTCAGAATTGCTACAGCTACATTGGTACAAGATGTAAATGGCCCCACATAGAAGAGTTTTTTTTAATTTTCTCCTGAGATTTTTATTTTATTTTTTTTTCTCTGCTATTTACAGTAAGTTATTGCTTGTGGCTTTGGAGGAAGTTGGTAGATGCAGGGTTAATTGTGATGGACAGATGCTCAATGCCAGCTATAGGGCTGTAAGCTGGGGGACCGAACCACTGTGGGGGGCACTAAAAGCCAATGACGCATGTTTGTTTCAGTAGACAGAGGGTTAATGGCGGTGAAGCAGAGGTTACAGCAGCAGATAATGGGTTAATGGTGAGGCAGGACTGCAGCAGCAGGCAGAGGGTTAATAATAGGGGAGCAGAGGTTGCAGCGGATTAGGGAGCAGGTGCTGCAGCAGCTGGCAGAGGGTCAATCATGGCTATAGCAAGGGAGACAGCAGGTTAATGGCTAGGGGGTGCTGCAGCATTCATAATGGGGAGCCAGGGGTTGCAGCAGCAGGTAGAGGGTTAATGATGATGAAGGAGTTGTAGCAGCAGAGAGAGGGGTCAGGATGGAGTAGGGGACAGACAGCTCAGACTGGAGCAGAAGACATGCTGGAGCAACAGAGGCAGCCAAGGGGTTAATATCAGAGGAGCAGAGATGGCTGCTGCAGCAAGAAGAAGGTTAATAATGGAGAAGGGTTAATGCTGGAAGAGCAACTGTAGTGCAGTAGGTAGAAGATTGAGGTTATTAATGGAAGTGTGGCTGCTGCAGCAAGAAGAGGGTTAATGCTGGAGGAGCAGAGGTTACAGCAGCACACAGGGTTAATAAGGGCAGAAATCTGTGCAGCAGCAGGCAGAGGGTTAATGAGGCTGTCGTCGGGCCGTGTCCCTGGCGCGGTCTGATTTGAATAAACATGTCCGGGTGCAGGAGGAGGAGGACATTATTGTAATGGCGCCCTCCCCCCGGCCTCTCATGTTTAGTAATTACAGCCGCTCCTCCCGCCCTGTTTATATCTCCTGTGCAGCCCATGTGCTCCAGGATCCCGGGCCCTGCAGCCTGCGCCAGGCCGGAGCACAGCGCCACCCCCGGTCACTGCAGGCAGGAGCACAGCACCAAGGCCTAGCAACCTGCTGCTCTGTTATCAGGATGAGGGAGGCCATGCTCATGCTGGGACCTGTAGTTCAACATGAACATGTAGTTCACCCGTTTTCGGGCACATATCTATTTTATTTTTTGCACAGAACTGTCCTCTGTCTATGTACAGTGGGATCAGAGAGGATCACATGTAGCACCCATCACAGCCCTAACCTGCAGCAGATGGCGGGGGTACAGCTCCTGTGCCCTATACTAGATACACCATTACGTGCTGGGGATGGCGGGGGTACAGCTCCTGTGCCATATACTAGATACACCATTACATGCTGGGGATGGCGGGGGTACAGCTCCTGTGCCCTATACTAGATACGCCATTACATGCTGGGGATGGCGGGGGTACAGCTCCTGTGCCCTATACTAGATACACATTACGTGCAGGGGATGGCGGGGGTACAGCTCCTGTGCCCTATACTAGATACGCCATTACATGCTGGGGTACAGCTCCTGTGCCCTATACTAGATACACCATTACGTGCAGGGGATGGCGGGGGTACAGCTCCTGTGCCCTATACTAGATACACCATTACGTGCAGGGGATGGCGGGGGTACAGCTCCTGTGCCATATACTAGATACGCCATTACATGCTGGGGATGGCGGGGGTACAGCTCCTGTGCCCTATACTAGATACGCCATTACATGCTGGGGTACAGCTCCTGTGCCCTATACTAGATACACCATTACGTGCAGGGGATGGCAGGGGTACAGCTCCTGTGCCCTATACTAGATACACATTACGTGCAGGGGATGGCGGGGGGTACAGCTCCTGTGCTCTATACTAGATACGCCATTACATGCTGGGGTACAGCTCCTGTGCTCTATACTAGATACGCCATTACGTGCAGGGGATGGCAGGGGTACAGCTCCTGTGTCCTATACTAGATACGCCATTACATGCTGGGGATGGCGGGGGTACAGCTCCTGTGCCCTATACTAGATACACATTACGTGCAGGGGATGGCGGGGGTACAGCTCCTGTGCCCTATACTAGATACGCCATTACATGCTGGGGTACAGCTCCTGTGCCCTATACTAGATACACCATTACGTGCAGGGGATGGCGGGGGTACAGCTCCTGTGCCATATACTAGATACACCATTACGTGCAGGGGATGGCGGGGGTACAGCTCCTGTGCCCTATACTAGATACACCATTACATGCTGGGGATGGCGGGGGTACAGCTCCTGTGCCCTATACTAGATACATATTACGTGCAGGGGATGGCGGGGGTACAGCTCCTGTGCCCTATACTAGATACACCATTACGTGCAGGGGATGGCGGGGGTACAGCTCCTGTGCCCTATACTAGATACACCATTACGTGCAGGGGATGGCAGGGGTACAGCTCCTGTGCCCTATACTAGATACATATTACGTGCAGGGGATGGCGGGGGTACAGCTCCTGTGTCCTATACTAGATACGCCATTACATGCTGGGGATGGCGGGGGTACAGCTCCTGTGCTCTATACTAGATACGCCATTACATGCTGGGGATGGCAGGGGTACAGCTCCTGTGCCCTATACTAGATACGCCATTACGTGCAGGGGATGGCGGGGGTACAGCTCCTGTGTCCTATACTAGATACGCCATTACATGCTGGGGATGGCGGGGGTACAGCTCCTGTGTCCTATACTAGATACGCCATTACATGCTGGGGATGGCGGGGTACAGCTCCTGTGCTCTATACTAGATACGCCATTACGTGCAGGGGATGGCGGGGGTACAGCTCCTGTGTCCTATACTAGATACGCCATTACATGCTGGGGATGGCGGGGGTACAGCTCCTGTGTCCTATACTAGATACGCCATTACATGCTGGGGATGGCGGGGTACAGCTCCTGTGCTCTATACTAGATACGCCATTACGTGCAGGGGATGGCGGGGGTACAGCTCCTGTGCCATATACTAGATACGCCATTACATGCTGGGGTACAGCTCCTGTGCTCTATACTAGATACGCCATTACATGCTGGGGATGGCGGGGGTACAGCTCCTGTGCTCTATACTAGATACGCCATTACGTGCAGGGGATGGCAGGGGTACAGCTCCTGTGTCCTATACTAGATACGCCATTACATGCTGGGGATGGCGGGGGTACAGCTCCTGTGCCCTATACTAGATACGCCATTACATGCTGGGGTACAGCTCCTGTGCCCTATACTAGATACACCATTACGTGCAGGGGATGGCGGGGGTACAGCTCCTGTGCCCTATACTAGATACGCCATTACATGCTGGGGATGGCGGGGGTACAGCTCCTGTGTCCTATACTAGATACATTACATGCAGGGGATGGCGGGGGTACAGCTCCTGTGCTCTATACTAGATACGCCATTACGTGCAGGGGATGGCGGGGGTACAGCTCCTGTGCCCTATACTAGATACGCCATTACATGCTGGGGTACAGCTCCTGTGCTCTATACTAGATACGCCATTACGTGCAGGGGATGGCGGGGGTACAGCTCCTGTGCTCTATACTAGATACGCCATTACGTGCAGGGGATGGCGGGGGTACAGCTCCTGTGCCCTATACTAGATACGCCATTACATGCTGGGGTACAGCTCCTGTGCCCTATACTAGATACACCATTACGTGCAGGGGATGGCGGGGGTACAGCTCCTGTGCCCTATACTAGATACGCCATTACATGCTGGGGATGGCGGGGGTACAGCTCCTGTGCCCTATACTAGATACACCATTACGTGCAGCAGATGGCGGGGGTACAGCTCCTGTGCCCTATACTAGATACGCCATTACATGCTGGGGATGGCGGGGGTACAGCTCCTGTGCCCTATACTAGATACACCATTACGTGCAGGGGATGGCGGGGGTACAGCTCCTGTGCCCTATACTAGATACGCCATTACATGCTGGGGTACAGCTCCTGTGCTCTATACTAGATACGCCATTACATGCTGGGGATGGCGGGGGTACAGCTCCTGTGCCCTATACTAGATACACCATTACGTGCAGGGGATGGCGGGGGTACAGCTCCTGTGCCCTATACTAGATACGCCATTACATGCTGGGGTACAGCTCCTGTGCCCTATACTAGATACACATTACATGCTGGGGATGGCGGGGGTACAGCTCCTGTGCTCTATACTAGATACGCCATTACATGCTGGGGTACAGCTCCTGTGCCCTATACTAGATACGCCATTACGTGCAGGGGATGGCGGGGGTACAGCTCCTGTGCCTTATACTAGATACGCCATTACGTGCAGGGGATGGCGGGGGTACAGCTCCTGTGCCTTATACTAGATACGCCATTACGTGCAGGGGATGGCGGGGGTACAGCTCCTGTGCCCTATACTAGATACGCCATTACGTGCAGGGGATGGCAGGGGTACAGCTCCTGTGCTCTATACTAGATACGCCATTACGTGCAGGGGATGGCGGGGGTACAGCTCCTGTGCCTTATACTAGATACGCCATTACGTGCAGGGGATGGCGGGGGTACAGCTCCTGTGCCCTATACTAGATACGCCATTACGTGCAGGGGATGGCGGGGGTACAGCTCCTGTGCCTTATACTAGATACGCCATTACGTGCAGGGGATGGCGGGGGTACAGCTCCTGTGCCCTATACTAGATACACATTACGTGCAGGGGATGGCGGGGGTACAGCTCCTGTGCTCTATACTAGATACGCCATTACATGCTGGGGATGGGGGGGGGGGCGGGGAGGCGGGGGTACAGCCCGGCAACAGAACGCACATGCTGGGGGTGGCGGGGTGGGGGGACAGCTCCTGTGCCCTATACTAGATACGCCATTACGTGCAGGGGATGGCGGGGGTACAGCTCCTGTGCCCTATACTAGATACATTACATGCAGGGGATGGCGGGGGTACAGCTCCTGTGCCCTATACTAGATACGCCATTACATGCTGGGGATGGCGGGGGGTACAGCTCCTGTGCTCTATACTAGATACGCCATTACGTGCAGGGGATGGCGGGGGTACAGCTCCTGTGCTCTATACTAGATACGCCATTACGTGCAGGGGATGGCGGGGGTACAGCTCCTGTGCCCTATACTAGATACGCCATTACGTGCAGGGGATGGCGGGGGTACAGCTCCTGTGCCCTATACTAGATACGCCATTACATGCTGGGGTACAGCTCCTGTGCCTTATACTAGATACGCCATTACGTGCAGGGGATGGCGGGGGTACAGCTCCTGTGCTCTATACTAGATACGCCATTACATGCTGGGGATGGCGGGGGTACAGCTCCTGTGCCCTATACTAGATACGCCATTACGTGCAGGGGATGGCGGGGGTACAGCTCCTGTGCCCTATACTAGATACATTACATGCAGGGGATGGCGGGGGTACAGCTCCTGTGCCCTATACTAGATACGCCATTACATGCTGGGGATGGCGGGGGTACAGCTCCTGTGCTCTATACTAGATACGCCATTACATGCTGGGGTACAGCTCCTGTGCTCTATACTAGATACGCCATTACATGCTGGGGATGGCGGGGGTACAGCTCCTGTGCCCTATACTAGATACGCCATTACGTGCAGGGGATGGCGGGGGTACAGCTCCTGTGCTCTATACTAGATGCGCCATTACGTGCAGGGGATGGCGGGGGTACAGCTCCTGGGCCCTCTACTAGATACATTACATGCAGGGGTGCAGCTCCTGTGCCGTAACCTACATCCCTCTGCAGGAAGGGGTTAATGTGCACTTGTGTGCTGCGGTCTGCAGGTGGCCCCGCGCACAGGGCAGAGGTGAGCGGCTCCTACCTGTGACTCACCCGCTGACTCATGGACGCCATAACAATGACACCACCTTGTTCATTCATAAGATGCGCTCTGTGCGGTTTTGGCGCCTCTTTCCAAATGCAGAAAAATCTTAAGTTGTCCTTAAAGGAGTCGTCTCCTCTGGATGTAGCCGCCATTACAGCTCAGACATGGACTTACTGAAATCCTCAATGCAAACCTGGAGCGAGCGAGTTTTAAAGGGCTTGCATTGGATCGTATAGACTGTCACTCAGCTTTCCCAGAACTGGATGAAGCACTAAAGCTTCATGCAAGATGCAATTTTATTAATTTATCATTTTTACATCTATTTATTTCTGTAATGGACTATGATGGGAATAGAGAGAAGAATCTACTTTTTTTTTCCCAGAAATGGCGCCATGCTTACCTTGTGGCTGTGTTTGGTATTGCAGCTCCTCATTCCTGGGAATATCAGATCCAGTTAATGGGCAAGAGTGGGGAAAAAAATGCTTGCTTCAATCCTTAAAGGAGAAATGTTTTGCCAAGTTAGTTTGTAGCCTCTGACCATGTGTGGCGCGCCTCCAAATATTCTGCCTCCTGTTTTGGTCCTTAAAGGGGTTTTATGGGACTTGGGATAGGTCATCAGTATGTGATTGGTGGGGTCTGACCCCCAGGACCCCGGTAGATCAACTGGTTGACGAGGCCACAGTGTTCAAGGGCCTCTTCGCTGCATACTTAGCACCAGGTTGTACATATTTTATGGACTGTACTTGGTATTGCAGCTCTGCCCCATTCACTTGAATGGGGCTGAGCTGCTGTTGTACCATGTGACAGATGAATGTGATGTCATCAGCACAGGAAAGAGGCCCCTGTGCATACAAATACTTTGTGGGGGTCCTGGCAGACTTTATTTTGGGCACCCCTGTGGGGCCTTAGGGGTTAGTTCAGGTATACACTACCCATGAGCTAGGGGCTGAGCTTGGTTCCCTATGTTCAGGAGGCCCCTATACGTCTCAGACCCCTGCTATATCAGCTCTTAGCTGTGTACGTCTCCGCTGCACACATACGTGATGAACATTTGCAGAATGTATCGGCCTGGAAACCTTTACAACAATTTTCTGGTCTCAAATGGTTCATAAGAACCCAAAATGGAGCTTGTAAAGAGATCAGACATGCATCTTTTACTCCCAGGCCACTCATGAGACGACTGCTGGGAGCGCCAGGGTACACTCGCTGCGCCCGGGAACAGTCACTGAGTCATGCTGAGACCTGGTGCCGCACTTTAATTCTCCCGCAGAATGTCTCATTTACTGCTCTTTAGTGTTAGCGATATCGATTGTGAGGAAAGATGTCACCCTGGGCCGGCAGAGCTCTGCTATAGCCTTCATGGCCTGTATACAGGAGCTGCGGATGCCCTGTCGTGTCCTGTACGCAGGAGCTGTGGGGGCCCTGTCGTGGCCCGTACACGGGAGCTGCGGGGGCCCTGTCGTGGCCCGTACACGGGAGCTGCGGGGGCCCTGTCGTGGCCCGTACACGGGAGCTGCGGGGGCCCTGTCGTAGCCCGTACACGGGAGCTGCGGGGGCCCTGTCGTGGCCCGTACACGGGAGCTGCGGGGGCCCTGGCGTGGCCCGTACACGGGAGCTGCGGGGGCCCTGGCGTGGCCCGTACACGGGAGCTGCGGGGGGCCCTGGCGTGGCCCGTACACGGGAGCTGCGGGGGCCCTGGCGTGGCCCGTACACGGGAGCTGCGGGGGCCCTGGCGTGGCCCGTACACGGGAGCTGCGGGGGCCCTGGCGTGGTCCGTGTACAGGAGCTGTGGGGGCCCTTTTTTTTTTGGCCATCTAACGTGTCCTAATAAAACTATAAAGTAAAGTCACTTTGGAATAGATTTTAATTAAAATAAATTCCTACTGTTTTGTGTCCACAGCTCCTGTATGGGCGATGCGTCTCCATGGCAACAGACAGCAGATACACCCTGACTTGCAGTGTCATACTTTCGGTCTCCCTTTGGTAGCTATGCCAATAGTAGAGGACAGATAAGAGGGAGTATGGCTGCGGGATCAGACTGTAGACGCTAGAATGGAAGTGTTTACAAGTAGGTCCGGCCTGGCTTGGCGCAGATCCAGTAGGTGGCGCTGCCTCAGCTCCGGTGTCCTCACCAAATCCTGTGGCTTAGTATTAGGCACCAATCCCGTATCTGCGTCCGACCAGCTGGGTTAGGATTGTATTTAGGAGAGGCATATTTAGTTACTACTTGGACCACAGCGGGACAACAAATGTCAAGGTAGTGGGTGTGTGATCCCTCCAGACCACGGCTATCATCCCTGAATCTGGGGTAGCGCCACCTACTGGATCCACACATGCTAGAGAGGACTTACTTTTAACCACTTTGTTCTAGTATCTACAGGGATCTGACTGCACAGGTTGTCTGTTGCCATGGAGATGCATCATCTATCTAGAAGCTGTTGGCTTAAAACGATTGGAAATTTTTAATCGGTTCCTATTGCAAAGTTGTTTCATTTTATACACATTGAGACACAGAGGTAAACCTTGCCTTTAAGGCTCAGTGATAGTTGTTGTTTTTGTGTTAAAGGGGTATTCAGCCCCTGACTGTGGTGTGATCTAGAGGCAGCCTGGGGGCCGCTTATCAGTAGGGGGTCCTTGCGGGTCGGAGCCCCACCAGTCATGTGTTATGTTATGACTTCAGGTCTAAGAGATGGCGACAAAATAAAGGAATTTACATGTGTATGAGTTGACAGGTTTGACAGCCTGGTTGTTAGGGAGACTCTGCCTGACAACCAGTGTTTATATAGTGATGTCAGGTTGGACCGAGAATATACTGGAGCACTTAGCAGGGCTTTAAGATGTATTTCCGCTATTTCTTGGCCCGGGGTCACGTTCCTTAGTGGGCCTGTGTGGTCTGATTCAGATGTCAGATGCCTCGGTTCGCGATGGTGCCCGTCACGTGGATTGTCACGTGGCGTTGCTTAGGAATAATTTACGTCCTGCCTCACAATACAGCTTTTGTGGCCTGAGGTGTTTGCTCGGTGTCCTCGCTGAATCCACACCATTTTGGTTTATTTCTAGTATCTGGGGCCTATTTTAAGAAACCCCTTCCTTCATGCAAGGCCGCACCCAGCGCCCGCCTGGAGTAAGGAGTTATTAATAATTTCCTCGCACCCAGTTCAGGGAGTTGCATGATACGTAAAGATCTCTCAGCATTACATTTTTACAACCTTTCCAGTAGGGGGAGCTGTCATCAGCCCAGAAAAGTGCAGCAGCCGCAGCCAGGCCTTCCTGCTCCAATAGCAAAAGTACTAAGCCATTTATGCACTGATGTACTGAATGATAGAAATCTGCTGCTTGCAGCCACCACTAGGGGGCGTGCTCTGTATACATTTAAAGAGTGTAAGGCGGCGTTCCACCATTAAATGGTTTCTTAGGCTATGACATTTGTTGGCCTATCCTTGGGATAGGTTATCCGTATTAGGTGGCGGTCTGATTTCCAAGGCCCTTGCTGATCAGCTGTTTCAGGTAGGCACTTGATGTCTCATTTGTCGGTCGCATGGTCACGCTGCAGCTTTGTTCTATTCAAATGACTGAAATTGGGCTGCAGTACCAGGCACATCCACTATACAGTGTATGGCGCTGATCTGTGGGGGTGTCAGACCCCCCGATCTGATGTCAATATCAACCCCTTTAATAGTCATGTTCTTTGTATAGATTGTAAAAAGAAATAACAAAAATATGTTTATTTACAAAAATTATCCTGTGAACAAGCGCCACCTAGTGTTCAGCGTATATAGCATTGCGCATGTCCACCAAATGAGCCGAGCTCTGGTCAGCAGACACGCTCAGTCACTCTTCCCACAGCCGGTTCCCTGCCTAAGGCAGCCTATCGATCCGCTAGGGAAGGAGCCCCTGCTGGAGCATGGCGGTATAGCTGAGGAGACGCCTGCAGGGGATGTAAGAAGATGCCAGAGGGGGAAGCAGACTGATTTTGTCTCCAGGAGCACCAGAGGGGGTACAAAGTGATTCATGGGGTAACCCCTCGTAGTAGAGGAATTTTCCCCACTATGGCTGCTATGTTATACAGGTGCTGGGACCCTATACACGTCACTTCTCGTACTTAGTGAGACTTCTAAGGTGGATGAATTAACAAAGAGACTTGTAGCCGCTCACAGACAGTCACTTTCTTTGTGTGCCCTGTGCTTGGGTGATCAAAGCTCCCCCCGTAGGCTGGTTATTTGGGTTTATCTAGACTTCTTGTGCCTCCCTTGTCTGTAGGGGAATTTCCTACAAATACGGTTTGATAATAATTGGATTTTCCAGACTGCAAAGCCCAAGGGGGTAAAATAATAAAAAAAAAAACTATTCAGACTTTGGGTCTCCCATTCCTCCCGAATGCGGCTGAGGTGACCAAAGTGGGCGATCATTGGTCACATGTTGGGTGCTGTTCACACTATATATCTGACCTGCACGAGGGCGTCCCAGGTGTTGGGGAATATAAGGATAGGGCAGGTGGATCATTTTGTCCTCGGCCGCTGCTGGAGGGGCATGCATGTGTATGGGGAGAAAACTGGAGTGAAGTAGTGGGTACAGATGTACGGTATTGCTCTGTCCATTGTACATATTTGCCCCAAATTGGCCGGCTTCAGTGCATAGGAATAGAATGTGAGGATATCGGTAGAGACTGACAGGCAGCAGTGGATAGAACTCTACATAGCCATGAAAATGTGTATATAAACCCTTCTGTGTCTGCGCAAAGCTGGGTGACAACCTCTGTGAGCAGTGTTAGGATTCACGGCTGTCGCTCAGTGTTATGTACACACACAGGAGACCAATATTAGGACTTTTTTTTTTTTTTTTTTTTTAAGGAAAATGCCCTTTAACGTGAATGGATGAGTAAACATGATGGATTGTCTTCAGCAGATTCCCCTGTTTGCTGTGTCGGCTCCGACCCCTTCAGTTTTGTTTGCCTATAGACACCCTGGAACAAGAGAGGGGAGGGTGGGCTTGTCCCCTTTACTCTGTGAAGCCCACCCTGCTAGCCCGCAGTGACTATGTGCAGTGCAATAATTGCAGTGAGTCCTGTTATTTGGCAGGTCTCTGCTTCCCCCGACCCGGGGCCCATTATTGCATTCATCTCCTCACGAGTCTTCTTGGATTGAAGTCTCTCCTCAGGGTTACCCTTTCTGCATAGACCTGGGGTCACCTCTATAATTGGGGAGTGTCTTGTGCACTTCCTTTCCTCTTGTCCTGAAGTTGTCAGAAGTCGAGGCTCACGTAGTCTTTGACGCTCGCTGGACCTGAAATAGTTTTTGTTCTGTTTTGTAAGAGCTACGCTTCCCCCACCGATCCCCCAAACATGCTGTGAAGCTATAAAAAATAAATTGAAAAATTGGTTATTGGTCCCTGGTACGCTCCATGGTACACACCGGATATAATGGAAGAACAGAACATCAAATGAGGAAAAAATGGCAGCTCATTTCTTAGTCAATGGAGTGCCATTAAAATGTGAGAAGTGCTCCCGATCCTGGCTCTAAAACACAGGGAAAGAGGAGGCTGAGCATAAAGCTTCCCTCTAGCGGCCACTGCAGGCCGGACGTGGTATAACATGACTCCAGAAAATAGCGGTATGTGGTTGTATGGTGTCCAGCTGAGCCAGGCTTTCTGTATAATACTGTTCGAAGCATATGGGCGGAGGTGTTTTGTTGAGGATACCCCTTTAAAAATCCTCTGCGGAAATAAATGTATGTACATAGGAGATGTCCCAGTGGTGGCGGCTAAGAGGGTAGCGGGATAGCTAGCCACACAGGTATGGTTGTATGAATGCTTAAAGGTGTTTTCAAGGATTTGGAGCAAACTCAGGGGTGGGGTGTAAAACAGCCCAAAACCCCCATCCCTGGCAATTCCTGGTCCACCTTCTGTGCACCCTGATGTGGTGTGGATCCAGTAGGGGGCGCTGCCTCAGCTCTGGGCTTGTTAGCTGTGCGGCCTGGCGGGGTAACAGCTAACGCACCCTCCATCTTGGCATTTGTTTTTGCCTGTGGTCCAAGTAGTTACTAAATATGCCCCCCCTAAATGTGACCGTAACCCACCTGGACATAGACACGGGGTGGTGCCTAATACAGTTGTAGTACACCGGAGCGGAGGCAGCGCCACGCGTGGCCAGGGAGAACCTCCATTATAGCATCTATTACACATGTATACTCCCATGCAAGCCTTCCTCTAAGCAGCCTCATGGCTACAGTCTTCAGTAATGGAGGGTTGCAGGGCTGCTGCCCCTGTATACTGTATATTGTGTACTATGGAGACATCTTCCTTCCCCCGTATAGTCCTTGCTGCCAGCCTACTGCTTCGGTGGATCACAGCCTTGGCGCGGCTGCCCTTGCCTTCACATGCCCACTGTTTCAGGGAATCAAAGGCCTGGGCAGATGAGAGACTACAGTGGTCACCGAGAAGAGCTTGAAGACGTCTGAAGGCAGCTTTGAGGTTTTGTGAAGAGCGGTGTTTGAAGACTTCATAGGTGACATGAATGCTCGGCTCTGACAGTACGTCTATTATATGGAGGGGGCATACACTGGATTTTGCTGTTAATAAAGACTTGCCGAGAAGTCCACGTATATGTGTGTGATGGATGGAGACCGGGCACCCCTATATATACTATATGGATATTTGGAGTGTGGGTTAAAGGACTGTCTTATAGCTGGCACACAGTGATGTAAGTGGAGCAGTGCACCTGGGTCTTACTGGGGACAAGATGGCCGTATTATAAAGGGTAACTAGAAGCCCTACAAGGCTAAGCTAAGTCTTTGGGATGGGAGATTCAGTGTGGCCCCTATGTATGGAGCAGAAGGTCCACCCTGCGTGCTGCTGCTTTCTACTTATTGCTATGAGACCGCCGAAGAGAAGCCGAGTGCACCGCTCAACTATCTGCGGCCGTCCTATAGAAAAGACTTGTATATTGATGACCCTATCCAGTATGTGGTGGGGGTCCGACACCCAGGACCCCATAGATTGATTCATTGAAGAGGCCGCAGTGTTCAGGGGAGCACACTGGCATCCTCGCTGAGTATCAAGCAAGCACAGCGCCTTGTATTGTCTAGTGGCTGCACTTGGTATTACAGCACAACCCCATTCTTGAATGGGTCTGAGCTACTGCTGTACCATGTGACTGAAGAAGTTGTGGTGCTTACGATGACATCACATTTATCAAACAGCTACTCTGTGGAGACCCAGGGGTCGGACCCCATCCATCACACATTGAGGACCTATCCTAAGGATCCTTTAAAGTGGTATTCCCATCTCATGAAATCTCTCTAGCATATACGGTCACTTTATAATCATGGGGGTCTGAGCTTTGGGACCTTCACTGTGAACCTGAAGAAGGAGAACGCAGAGACCCCCATCTTGCTGCAGGAACTCCTATGGAAGTGAATGGAGCCGGCTGGGCGTGCACACAGTGTCTCCGGGCTGGGGGCAGGGCCAGTTAAAACACACTGATACACACACAGAAATACAGTCCTAGATCAGACACTTCTAAATATAGGACCCCCAGCCCCCCTCCCCACGGGGCTCTTTTTCAGGACCTGCACAGATTAGATCATGTGACTTTTCTGTGCAGGTTCTTCAGCACTGAGCTGACCTGTTGTGCTGCCTGTACCCAATCCTCCTTTACCAGTTTTAGTAATAGACCTGGTGGGCATCCAGAGGGGACAGACACAAAAATGGCAGCACCACCTGGGGCCCTATGGATAAAGCGTCCATGGTTGGCGGCCTCCAGTTCTTCATGTACATGCAGGCTCCAGATCTGTTGCACATTTATGGCATATCCTGTGCACATTAGTGTACGGGGCAGATATTATACAGATCCCGGCCGTACAGCTGCAGTCACGGCGCAGTTTACAATGTATCCTGACTGCTTTTATTGCTTACATTTGCATTGTGTCTCATTGGTTATGCTTAACGCCTTTAGAAATCCTCTTCAGCGATGTAAATGGGAAGTAGGTGTTGAAGTATTCTTGGAGGAATTTATATTACAAGCAGGTTATTGTTGTGGCATCAAAAAGATTTGTCAGGGAATTTCCATGTAGGAGAGAATGGCTGGTGGCAATGGTGTTAGCCAGGTTAAGCACAGATGTATTAATTTCTGCGAAGCTCTAACTCGTTCTGCTGCCTGCTGACACTGTGCAGAATTGTTCTATTACAGTCTCCAGATCTGTCTGGCGGTAGCAATGTTTATTAAATGCAGAGAGACACCACTTGTCATACGACGCACCGATCGCACTGGGGATAAGACAGCATGGGATCCTGTGACGTGTGTTTACTGTTATGTGCGTGCTCTTGTGAGGAAGACATTACTAGAATTCACACATTTACAGTCACTTTACATTACGTTACTTATCCTGTATTATACTCCAGAGCTGCGCTCACTATTCTGCTGGTACAGTCACTATGTAAATACATTACATTACTTATCCTGTACTGATCCTGAGTTACATCCTGTATTATACTCCAGAGCTGCGCTCACTATTCTGCTGGTACAGTCACTATGTAAATACATTACATTACTTATCCTGTACTGATCCTGAGTTACATCCTGTATTATACTCCAGAGCTGCGCTCACTATTCTGCTGGTACAGTCACTGTGTACATACATTACATTACTTATCCTGTACTGATCCTGAGTTACTTATCCTGTATTATACTCCAGAGCTGCGCTCACTATTCTGCTGGTACAGTCACTATGTAAATACATTACATTACTTATCCTGTACTGATCCTGAGTTACATCCTGTATTATACTCCAGAGCTGCGCTCACTATTCTGCTGGTGTAGTCACTGCGTACATACATTACATTACTTGAATAGCTTGCTCAGATGGGAATACCCCTTTAAATTTAGCTGTCACCTTCACCATTGAAGCAGCATGATATTATAGGGATTGTCCAGGATTAAAAAATCATAGCTATTTCCTTCCGGAAACAGCACCACACCTGTCTGTTGGTTGTGTCTGGTATTGCAGCTCAGCTATTGAAGTGAATGGGACTTTTAAATGTTACTGCACTGCTGTCTCCATACACAGCGGGTGGCCGGAGTGCTGCTCTTAAGGGAAGAACTAGTGTTTTATCCCCTTCATTCTCCAGATCATTGAGGATCATGGAGGTCGGACCCCTCTAATGCTATCCTAGTCATACACCAGTGCTGTACAAGATGGGAATACCCCTTTAACATCTTGCATTTGTGCCTTTTGTCGTGATGTATGACGACAAGCGTTACTTCTCCAGGCCCAGACATCTCCGCTCCGAGTGTGAATATAGCGAGCCTTTATTCCAACATGCATTTAACACGGGTGGACCCCCTGGAACATCAAAGGTGATTATTTTAGCTACACTAGAACGCAGTGGGGAGGAGATTTGGAGACTGCACACTGAGCTCGTGTTCTCATTACTGGATGCATCAGCAGAGTCCACAGTCATCCAGATAAAAGGCTCCATGGACTGTGACGCCCCACAGAAGTCCATCACACACAGCCCAATAACTCCACATTCACACTTTACTTCTGCCAGCCCTGATGCTTCATATTGTGGCCTTTTATCATGTTAAACAAACATCACAGATTCTTCAGAAAATGGCGAGTAACTTTGTAAAACTTTGCTTTTCTTTTACTGAACCAACACTGAGTTGTGTGATCTTTTCATCTCTGGTTACTTCCAAAGCTGATTCTGTTGAAGGATATTTTATATAATGTTCAGTATTATTAGGAAGAAACTTCAGTATTGTCAGATCTAATCCTGTATTATACTCCAGAGCTGCGCTCCCTATTCTGCTGGTACAGTCACAGTGTACATACATTACATTACTTATCCTGTACTGATCCTGAGTTACATCCTGTATTATACTCCAGAGCTGCGCTCACTATTCTGCTGGTACAGTCACTGTGTACATACATTACATTACTTATCCTGTACTGATCCGGAGTTACATCTTGTATTATACTCCAGAGCTGCACTCACTATTCTGCTGGTGCAGTCACTGTGTACATATATTACATTACTTATCCTGTACTGATCCTGAGTTATATCCTGTATTATACGCCAGAGCTGCGCTCACTATTCTGCTGGTACAGTCACAGTGTACATACATTACATTACTTATCCTGTACTGATCCTGAGTTACATCCTGTATTATACTCCAGAGCTGCACTCACTATTCTGCTGGTACAGTCACTATGTACATACATTACATTACTTATCCTGTACTGATCCTGAGTTACATCCTGTATTATACTCCAGAGCTGCGCTCACTATTCTGCTGGTACAGTCACTGTGTACATACATTACATTACTTATCCTGTATTATACTCCAGAGCTGCACTCACTATTCTGCTGGTGCAGTCACTGTGTACATACATTACATTACTTATCCTGTACTGATCCTGAGTTATCCTGTATTATACTCCAGAGCTGCGCTCACTATTCTGCTGGTGCAGTCATTGTGTACATACATTACATTACTTATCCTTACTGATCCTGAGTTACATCCTGTATTATACTCCAGAGCTGCGCTCACTATTCTGCTGGTACAGTCACTGTGTACATACATTACATTACTTATCCTGTACTGATCCTGAGTTACATCCTGTATTATACTCCAGAGCTGCGCTCACTATTCTGCTGCTGCAGTCACTGTGTACATACATTACATTACTTATCCTGTATTATACTCCAGAGCTGCGCTCACTATTCTGCTGGTACAGTCACAGTATACCTACAGTCATATGAAAAAGTTTGGGCACCCCTATTAATCTTAATCATTTTTAGTTCTAAATATTTGGGTGTTTGCAACAGCCATTTCAATTTGATATATCTAATAACTGATGGACACAGTAATATTTCAGGATTGAAATGAGGTTTATTGTACTAACAGAAAATGTGCAATATGCATTAAACCAAAATTTGACCGGTGCAAAAATTTGGGTACCCTTATCATTTTATTGATTTGAATACTCCTAACTACTTTTTACTGACTTACTGAAGCACAAAATTGGTTTTGTAACCTCACTGAGCTTTGAACTTCATAACCAGGTGTATCCAATCATGAGAAAAGGTATTTAAGGTGGCCAATTGCAAGTTGTTCTCCTATTTGAATCTCCTCTGAAGAGTGGCATCATGGGCTCCTCAAAACAACTCTCAAATGATCTGAAAACAAAGATTGTTCAACATAGTTGTTCAGGGGAAGGATACAAAAAGCTGTCTCAGAGATTTAACCTGTCAGTTTCCACTGTGAGGAACATAGTAAGGAAATGGAAGACCACAGGGACAGTTCTTGTTAAGCCCAGAAGTGGCAGGCCAAGAAAAATATCAGAAAGGCAGAGAAGAAGAATGGTGAGAACAGTCAAGGACAATCCACAGACCACCTCCAAAGAGCTGCAGCATCATCTTGCTGCAGATGGTGTCACTGTGCATCGGTCAACAATACAGCACACTTTGCACAAGGAGAAGCTGTATGGGAGAGTGATGCGAAAGAAGCCGTTTCTGAAAGCACGCCACAAACAGAGTCGCCTGAGGTGTGCAAAAGCACATTTGGACAAGCCAGCTTCATTTTGGAAGAAGGTCCTGTGGACTGATGAAACAAAGATTGAGTTGTTTGGTCATACAAAAAGGCGTTATGCATGGCGTCCAAAAAACACAGCATTCCAAGAAAAACACTTGCTACCCACTGTAAAATTTGGTGGAGGTTCCATCATGCTTTGGGGCTGTGTGGCCAATGCCGGCACCGGGAATCTTGTTAAAGTTGAGGGTCGCATGGATTCAACTCAGTATCAGGAGATTCTTGAGAATAATGTACAAGAATCAGTGACGAATTTGAAGTTACGCCAGGGATGGAGATTTCAGCAAGACAATGATCCAAAACACAGCTCCAAATCTACTCAGGCATTCATGCAGAGGAACAATTACAATGTTCTGGAATGGCCATCCCAGTCCCCAGACCTGAATATCATTGAACATCTGTGGGATAATTTCAAGCGGGCTGTCCATGCTCGGCGACCATCAAACTTAACTGAACTGGAATTGTTTTGTAAAGAGGAATGGTCAAAAATACCTTCATCCAGGATCCAGGAACTGATTAAAAGCTACAGGAAGCGACTAGAGGCTGATATTTTTGCAAAAGGAGGATCTACTAAATATTAATGTCACTTTTCTGTTGAGGTGCCCATACTTTTGCACCGGTCAAATTTTGGTTTAATGCATATTGCACATTTTCTGTTAGTACAATAAACCTCATTTCAATCCTGAAATATTACTGTGTCCATCAGTTATTAGATATATCAAATTGAAATGGCTGTTGCAAACACCCAAATATTTAGAACTAAAAATGATTAAGATTAATAGGGGTGCCCAAACTTTTTCATATGACTGTATGTAGCTCAGTTAGAGGCAGACATTAGGCAGAGTTACGCCATGAATCTGTGCAGAGTCTTAGCCATTAGATATAGCATCGGACCTGCACTTTAGTGTTAGGGTCACGTCTTGTATCACTACACGGCAGATATTAGGTGCCGTTTCCTTCGCCCTAGGATTCCGGCTCCCCATTCTCTGATCTCTTCCTGTTTTGATGGTTTTTAGACTGACTCTGCTCTTCTCTTTCACTCTCTATTATATTCTCCCCGGTTTTGTCCTTAGATTCGATTTTCATGATGTTTTTTTCCCTTTTTGCTAATTCCGCTGTGCGGCGGTGCCCGTTGGCTCATGTTTGCTGCAGGTGGCACTTAACCCTCTAGTTCAAGGTAGATTAGGAGCCGCTCATTGGCACATAATACCCAGACCGATTAAAGAGGAATGAGAACTTGACCCAGTGACCCGCTCTCCGCCGTCTCCTCGTCCTTGTCCTCATCTTGCAGACTGACAGCTCCTTATTACACTGCCGGCTGATAGAGACACAAAGGTGTTAAGTTGGGCACAATCCATTTCTGAGACAAAGAGATGAAGCCGTCGTTCCCGGCATCTGTCTCCTAATAAGAACCTGCGGAGTCGCACAACGAGACGCCTCTGCCGCCATCGCCAGAGATTTTACCGGGGTATTAGAGAGAAATGAAGAGGCACTGAACCGAAGTCACACACATGTATGCATCACGGCAATGTGCAGCCATGGGGCAGGAATGATGTGGCTGATAACAGGGAGCAATAGCCTGCGTACAGCTGCATAATGTAATGGGAATGGGCCCTTCAGAAGTCTGCAAGGTTGCCTGTGTGGTGAATCGAGGTGACCTGTGCTCGGCTTCATCCACGTGTGCCAGAAATAGGTCCAGAACTTAAAGGGGTTTTACAGAACTTGCACATTGTTGACTTACCCTTAGGATAGGTCATTAATATGTGATCGGTGAGAGTCCGACACTTAGGACCCCTGACATTCAGCTCTTTGAAGAGGCCGCAACCTCTTCCCAGTGCTGATGACGTCACGTTCGTTGGTCACATGGTACAGCAAGTGAATGGGGATGAACTGCAGTACCAAGTACAGCCACTATATTTGTACGGTGCTGTGCTTCGTATTCAATGAAGAGGCTGCAGTGCTCACCTAACTACTGTGGCCTGTCAGTCAGCTAAGGTTAGGTCATTTAATATACAAGTCTCAGAAAAACCCATTATCAGAGGGAGCCAAGTCTGTGACCCTAAAACCCAACAAGATAAGGTTACTCTTATGGCCTCCATTTAGTTGAGTACAGTCCTATGGATACATGTGACAGCGTGTCTTCAAATGGACACTGCAGTGTGAATTCAGCCTTAGATATTTGTCCACGGTGTTCTCTGTCCTCTAATTCGGTCCTTCAAGTGGCTGCCTCTGGAGACTGAATAAAGGGGTACACCTCTTTCTACTGGAGCCTATGGGGCATAGGGATCTATGACCCTTTAAGAATGTAGGACTTTGAACACAATATGTGCACAGTATGGATATAGGGACTTGGCAGCGATCTGCTGATTGTTGCTGCAGGTCCAGCTTTCCAGTTATCAGCTTCTTGTTTTCTCTGCAGTGGCCACTACAGGTGAAATGTGGTATTCCATGCTAAGTCCAGACCATGGACTATATATATATGGGGAGTCTTTCTTCTGTCAGCCGCCCCTCTAACACTTGCACTCTTTTAGGGTTAGTCTGGCTGTATTTTTGGGTTCCCTGTCCCGTTACATAGTCCAGACCAGATCCTTTGCATCTCCTCTATATAGAATCGGATAATCGCTTCGGATTCTGGTCACCATGGTAACTGGCAACAATGTAATGGCCCTTCTGCTGGGGAACATCTTGCAGCTTCTCGAGTTCTGATTCGCTGCCATGTTTTGCAAGGGCAAAGTTGTCAAAACAAGCGCAGCGACTGCGGCCAAGTCTGCTGCGTACTAAAAATATGATCTGTTTCACCCAGAAGTAAAAGGCTGATATCATCCAAAGGCGGCCGGAGCACCTACAGCATCACAGCACAGACCCTGACAACTTCCTTCAGGAGTAAATGAACTATTGACATTTTTCTGACAACCACCAGGTGCCATGTTGTCCCTTTAAAGGGGTTGTCGGCTGACTGACAGTGACCTGACTATATGGTCTTGCTGCTGGGTCTCTGGTGATCAGCTAGCAGTAAGCATTCAGTTTACCTGTAGCTCCCCCCGCAGGATAGGTGGAGTATTACAATAAATGGATGTCTGCCCTTTCTCACGATTTTTCTTTATAAATGGAAACCACTACATACATGTGAACAGAGCCTTAGCTGCCTTGTTTCTTGGCCTATGTTGTTCCAGTCTGTCAGGGACTCTGACTTCTTCTCTCCCACCACCCTCCATGCTTTACAATGCAGCTTTGCTCCAGTGTCTCATGGCAATGATCAGAAAGTTCAGCTCCTCTCCTTGTGTGTTTGGGACTATATTTTGGTTTGATATGCTCCACCTGTCAAAGGCTCATACATCTGCTCTGCACCCCCCACCATGCTTTACACTGCATCTCTGCTCCATTAGATCACTGTATAGTCAGAAATGTTAGCTTGGACTATGTGATGTGAAATCCTCCTGTCAGAGGTTGGGGCCCAGTTATAGGCAGTGGAGAGGTAACCATTGCTACCGGGCCCCGGAGCTTCAGGGGGCCCAAAGACCTCTGCACAACCTAAGATGGCATTGTTATAATTGATAACATGTGGTAAACCGGGGCCCCGCTACTTATTTCGTATTGGAGCCCAGGAGCTTCACATTACACCTTTGGTCAGAGTCTTCGGCATCTGCTCTGGCCCCATCCTCCATGCTTTACACTGCATCTCTACTTCTTTAAATCACGGATGTTGTCAGAAATTTCAGCTTTGCTCCATTTTGTCTTGGGCTATAATGTAACTTGGAATTCTCCTTCTTTCTGAGCCCTAGGTATTTGCTTTTCTCCCATCCTCCATGCTTTACACTGCATCTATGCTCCGTGAAATCACTTCTATAGCTTCGCTCCATTGTCTTTTGGACTATAATGTGCTTTCAGAGCCTTAGACATCCTCCATGCTTTACACTGAAGCTTTACTTGCTTGCAGGGAGTCTGTGCATAGACTACTAACCAAATCCGATAAGGGCAGTTGTATATGTTGTTGGAGAAACCCTTTAAGTTCAGACGTGGCAGAATTTGTGGGGCAGCTCAGAAGGTGCAAGCATGGGGGGGGGGGACTTAATTTTGTGTAACAGTCACCCACCCCCTCTCCACGTGAAGGGTTAAAATGAAGAAAAATCTGCAGAAAATTTGCTATAGAAGCAGTAAATGAAAGAAAACCGCGTAGAACCCTTATTGCTGGAGAGCGGCTGCGAATGTGGTCACCTGACCTGGAGCATTGCACAGAGCTGTCTGGCCGGAGGAGTACGCGGCCCGTCCCCGCAGCACGCTCCCCGCATCAGCACGCTCCCCGCATCAGCACACTCCCCACACAATGTCCATTTTCTCCCCTTTAGAAACAGAATTTGTTGTTAATGTCAGCCCGCGCCCAGGCCTTTGTGCCCGGCCTAACCCCTACTGGGATTTTCCTGTAGCAGATGGCCTTATGCATCCTGAGATGGGGGTAGGGTCACGGGGGTCTTCTCATTTTGACCCCTCTCCGGGTTTGGTTGTTAGGACGCTGGCGTTGACACGGCCTCTAAGTGACAGCATTGTGCCCGGGTTGATGGACTTTTTTCTTTTGCTGTTTGACCCTTCTTATCATATATACTAGGGAACAGCATGCGAGCGTTCAGCCGAGAAAATAATCGCCAAATATTCCGTGTCCCTGCGTCTAATCCTGTTAGCGAGATGGGGTAACCTATGGAAATCTGCTCTTAATATTCATATAGTGATGCATAATGTATGGTGGGCCCTATACAGGGCTGTGAGATATATGGGCTCAGCACTATGCAGGGAGTATACAGGTGTGTATAGAAGCTGCGGCAGGGATGTATAATATATATATATATATATATATATATATATATATATATATATATATACACACACACACACAAGGCTGGAGCCATGACATGGAGGGCACCATTGGACTAAGAAGCAGGATGCTTGCCCACACCATTTCTAGTCACTTAGAAGAAGGAAATTTGGTTTTGCGGTGCCCATTGCATGTCCTGCTATGGACACCCAGACACCATCACCTTCCTATACACTGGTGTCATGACTGAGAAACCTGGACTGTACCGGATCATCTATAGTGATGGATCCAGGATCTGTTTGGGATCACGTGACATATTTGATGCCACCCCTTCAATCACTTAGTTGGTTGGGGTGCAGCGTCCGATCCCCACAGATCTGATATTGATGACCAAAGTATAAAAATATGTATAGAGTACACATTAGAGCTCCCTCTAGTGGTGGCTGCAGGCGAGTACAATGTTAAAATTCTTCTGTGTGCAGAGGGTCTTGGGCTCTGGATCAGAATCCTCCAGCATTTTTGGGCTGGAATTGAGTGTAAGCTAGTGTATTATGTTATCAACCATTTTAGACTAAGAGAAGGATGGCTCACTAGTATATGTAAGGGACAGATGGCTGGAGCTCCATGTATAGCATTGCAGGACTTCTAGGAGCAGGTGACTGTCCCTTTAATACATATGTACAGTCTAGTTTGTGTGTGTATATATGTGTATACTATATAGCTTATATGTGTGTGTGTGTGTGTGTGTATATATATATATATATATATATATATATATATATATATAGTGTGTGTTGTACACTATATAGTTTGTGTGTGTATATATGTTATATAATGTACACTATAGTTTGTGTGTGTATATATGTTATATAATGTACACTATAGTTTGTGTGTGTATATATGTTATATAATGTACACTATATAGTTTGTGTGTGTATATATGTTATATAATGTACACTATATAGTTTGTGTGTGTATATATGTTATATAATGTACACTATATAGTTTGTGTGTGTATATATGTTATATAATGTACACTATATAGTTTGTGTGTGTATATATGTTATATAATGTACACTATATAGTTTGTGTGTGTATATAATGTACACTATATAGTTTGTGTGTGTATATATGTTATATAATGTACACTATATAGTTTGTGTGTGTATATATGTTATATAATGTACACTATATAGTTTGTGTGTGTATATATGTTATATAATGTACACTATATAGTTTACTTTCTAGCTGTAGTGTACAGTAATGATTCGGGGCGTCCTCTCTGCTGCTTTGCAGCTCTGATGGACGGTTTTGCACTTGTCACTTTCACTTACACTGAATTACTTTCTTGGTATTTTAGTGCATTATTAATGGGGTGAATTATGCGCTCCACGTGCCTCATCCCCCTGTGTATTTATAGGCTGTATTCTAATGTATCCCGTATGCTTTGTACTAATGTACGTGTATACCCCGTGTATTTATAGGCTGTGTACTAGTGTACGTGTATACCCCGTGTATTTATAGGCTGTGTACTAGTGTACGTGTGTACCCCGTGTATCTATAGGCCGTGTACTAGTGTACGTGTATACCCTGTGTATTTATAGGCTGTGTACTAGTGTACGTGTATACCCCGTGTATTTATAGGCTGTGTACTAGTGTACGTGTATACCCTGTGTATTTATAGGCCGTGTACTAGTGTACGTGTGTACCCCGTGTATCTATAGGCCGTGTACTAGTGTACGTGTATACCCCGTGTATCTATAGGCCGTGTACGTGTGTACCCCGTGTATCTATAGGCCGTATACGTGTATACCCCGTGTATCTATAGGCCGTGTACGTGTGTACCCCGTGTATCTATAGGCCGTGTACGTGTGTACCCCGTGTATCTATAGGCCGTATACGTGTATACCCCGTGTATCTATAGGCCGTGTACGTGTGTAACCCGTGTATCTATAGGCCGTGTACGTGTGTACCCCATGTATCTATAGGCCGTGTACGTGTATACCCCGTGTATCTATAGGCCGTGTACGTGTATACCCCGTGTATCTATAGGCCGTGTACGTGTATACCCCGTGTATCTATAGGCCGTGTACGTGTGTACCCCGTGTATCTATAGGCCGTGTACTAGTGTACGTGTATACCCCGTGTATCTATAGGCCGTGTACGTGTATACCCCGTGTATCTATAGGCCGTGTACTAGTGTACGTGTGTACCCCGTGTATCTATAGGCCGTGTACGTGTGTACCCCGTGTATCTATAGGCCGTGTACGTGTATACCCCGTGTATCTATAGGCCGTGTACGTGTGTACCCCGTGTATCTATAGGCCGTGTACGTGTGTACCCCGTGTATCTATAGCTCTATTGTACATGGGCCGGTGCGCGGACACCTCTGCCGCCTCCTTCCTGATTGGACCACGTTCACTTTCCGCTTACAGGATTGCTGTCTGTACCGCCATGTATGTATCATAGCCCTGACATGGAAGTCCCCACCACAGACGTATTACCTGTATAGCCCCCCGGCTGGTGCAGACGTGTACATACTACCTGTAGTCCGTTCCACATAAACCAGGACTAGACAATGACTTCAGTCACATGGTGCAACGTTCCTGCAGTTGGGACCGCAACTTTTTGCCCGCATAGATGTCAATGAGAATCTGTGATACTGATGCTACAGGACTCCATATGCACCGATATGGCAATAAGGTGTGCACAATGGTGGGGGGGGGGGGGTTATTATTTATTATATACCTGCGTGTCCTAGACGCGCTCCCGCCTCATGTTCTTTGCACACGTTGGTGGGCCTGGACTCCGATCTACAAGAGCAGGGACTGGCGCAGAGCTGAGGTATAACTCACTGGTTCTCTATATATGTGACAGAGGTCACATTGCAAATAACGTGACCACATGGATCAACATTACTACACGTGACCTGAAGCGACCGCGAGCACGTCCGTCGCAAAAACTCCAAACCATAGAAATATTTGATTGCAATTTGCAAGCCACTTCTCCAGCACGCTGCACATGGTATCTCGCCGTGCTATGGCAGCACATCTCTGTGTCTTATCGTCCCATGGTGTTGGTGAATGGTCCGCCATAGCGCCCGGTGAAGGGTCGGAGGGCATATCCGCAGAGGGCCGGACGCAGAGGGGAGCCAAAGGCAAAACGGAAAGTAGCAAATACAAGAAGTGAGTTTGGTCAGAAGTTTGAGGCTGGAGCTGCTCCGAGAGTCCGGGGCCTTTAGCCAGGCGTGATTGATGCTTGAAAAGTGTTTTTTTTTTTTTTTTTTTTTTTGAGGAAATTCGTTTGAAGGCTTTTTCTTTTATTCCCCTTTCTCCCATCCCCCCCATTCTTTTTCTCCGAGCCTGTCAAGTTCAAGAGCAGCTCAGATGCCATGAATTAAATGAAGCACAAAAGGGGAGAGGAGACCCTTTTGAAGAACAAAGAATTCCTATTAGGCTGCCGTGTTCTCTCCTGACCAAAGGCGCTCCCTACATGGCTGCCATTGTTATCCACATGGCCTGCACATATGGTAAATACAGTAGGCCCTCGCTACCCACCTCCCCGGGTACATTTCCATGCTCCTTCTTTTTTTTTTTTTTTTTTTTATTTGTATGGTCATTTAGTCATTGTGTGCAGATCAGCAGAACCCCCTCCATCCTCCTCTTGGTGGCCTCGTCCACCACCTTGTATGAACCACCAGAAAGGGGAAACGGCCATTTATAACCCCCTCATCAGGGAAACCCAAACCAGCGGCACAGTCACTGGTGGTCTCTTACTGTCTAATCCTCACCTGCAAATTATTTTTTCTTCTGCACAGATTTTATGTGCTCTTAAATTCTGTGCTCATTGTTGTCCCCTGCTGAGGCATGTAGTGCATATGAGGTGGTAAGGGTAGCGGAGGAGGGGAAGTGACAAGTGATCGGAGTACAGATCTCTGCCCTTCAAGTAGTTGTCACAGCTATACTAATGTCTGATATTCCTGCAAATAAACATTTCGTGATGGGCAAAGTAATATACAGTATATAAGGGAATATAATAAACTAATACTGCTCCTATGTACAAGAATATAACTACTATAATACTACTCCTATGTACAAGAATATAACTACTAGAATACTGCTCCTATGTACAAGAATATAACTACTATAATACTGCTCCTATGTACAAGAATATAACTACTATAATACTGCTCCTATGTACAAGAATATAACTACTATAATACTACTCCTATGTACAAGAATATAACTACTATAATACTACTCCTATGTACAAGAATATAACTACTATAATACTGCTCCTATGTACAAGAATATAACTACTATAATACTACTCCTATGTACAAGAATATAACTACTATAATACTGCTCCTATGTACAAGAATATAACTACTATAATACTGCTCCTATGTACAAGAATATAACTACTATAATACTGCTCCTATGTACAAGAATATAACTACTATAATACTACTCCTATGTACAAGAATATAACTACTATAATACTGCTCCTATGTACAAGAATATAACTACTATAATACTACTCCTATGTACAAGAATATAACTACTATAATACTGCTCCGATGTACAAGAATATAACTACTATAATACTGCCCCTATGTACAAGAATATAACTACTATAATACTGCTCCTATGTACAAGAATATAACTACTATAATACTACCTCCTATGTACAAGAATATAACTACTATAATACTGCCCCCTATGTACAAGAACATAACTACTATAATACTGCTCCTATGTACAAGAATATAACTACTATAATACTACTCCTATGTACAAGAATATAACTACTATAATACTGCCTCCTATGTACAAGAACATAACTACTATAATACTGCTCCTATGTACAAGAATATAACTACTATAATACTGCTCCTATGTACAAGAATATAACTACTATAATACTACTCCTATGTACAAGAATATAACTACTATAATACTGCCTCCTATGTACAAGAATATAACTACTATAATACTGCTCCTATGTACAAGAATATAACTACTATAATACTACTCCTATGTACAAGAATATAACTACTATGATACTGCTCCTATGTACAAGAATATAACTACTATAATACTGCCTCCTATGTACAAGAATATAACTACTATAATACTGCTCCTATGTACAAGAATATAACTACTATAATACTACTCCTATGTACAAGAATATAACTACTATAATACTGCTCCTATGTACAAGAATATAACTACTATAATACTGCTCCTATGTACAAGAATATAACTACTATAATACTGCCCCTATGTACAAGAATATAACTACTATAATACTGTTCCTATGTACAAGAATATAACTACTATAATACTACCTCCTATGTACAAGAATATAACTACTATAATACTACCTCCTATGTATAAGAATATAACTACTATAATACTGCCCCTATGTACAAGAATATAACTACTATAATACTACCTCCTATGTACAAGAATATAACTACTATAATACTGCTCCTATGTACAAGAATATAACTACTATAATACTGCTCCTATGTACAAGAATATAACTACTATAATACTGCTCCTATGTACAAGAATATAACTACTATAATACTGCTCCTATGTACAAGAATATAACTACTATAATACTACTCCTATGTACAAGAATATAACTACTATAATACTGCCCCCTATGTACAAGAATATAACTACTATAATACTGTTCCTATGTACAAGAATATAACTACTATAATACTACCTCCTATGTACAAGAATATAACTACTATAATACTACCTCCTATGTATAAGAATATAACTACTATAATACTGCCCCTATGTACAAGAATATAACTACTATAATACTACCTCCTATGTACAAGAATATAGCTACTATAATACTACTCCTATGTACAAGAATATAACTACTATAATACTACCTACTATGTACAAGAATATAACTACTATAATACTGCTCCTATGTACAAGAATATAACTACTATAATACTGTCCCCTATGTACAAGAATATAACTACTATAATACTGCTCCTATGTACAAGAATATAACTACTATAATACTGCTCCTATGTACA
Organism: Leptodactylus fallax; assembly: GCA_947044405.1. Taxonomy (NCBI): domain Eukaryota; kingdom Metazoa; phylum Chordata; class Amphibia; order Anura; family Leptodactylidae; genus Leptodactylus; species Leptodactylus fallax. The sequence goes on from CAMRHE010000769.1 coordinate 311,095, forward strand.
AGAATATAACTACTATAATACTGCTCCTATGTACAAGAATATAACTACTATAATACTACCTCCTATGTACAAGAATATAACTACTATAATACTGCTCCTATGTACAAGAATATAACTACTATAATACTGCCCCCTATGTACAAGAATATAACTACTATAATACGGCCCCTGTGTAGAGGAATAGAAGGGTCCGCTGCTCTTGTACAGTAGGTATGATTTAGCAGGTACTCTTCTGCAGATTTCTGGTTGGGTTGGTGGAGTATTCCCCTGTATTAATCTATGGTGTTGTGTATGATGTTGCGGTATAACAGGCGGCCTCTTGTACTGGTTTATTAGAGGTTAGTTTTAGATGGCGGTGTTCTCTCTCGCACTGTCTCCATGTTGCTCGTGTCCTCTCTTTCCTCTGTATGTTACATATTTCTGTACTTAGTCCCTTTTGTGTAGCGGTTTATGATTTGTGCCAGTAGGGTTAACGCCAACGTGCCACAGGGATGCGGCATCTGCTGGTTCAGTCATCTGTTATATTATCCAATTACTGGGTGAAGCCTCCGTCTCCCGCTGCTCCTGACAACCTGTGGCAGCGGCTGTGAATGCAGCTATCTGGGGATCGCTGTAACTTTTCATCCTCTCCTGAAACGCACAGATAATTGTGTTTATTTCTACATTTCATCAGCTCAGTAATGTAACGGATTTAAGGAGCCATGCCCTCCTTAACCCCTTCTGGACAACATAAGAAGATTTTCAACTTTTTCATCTTATTTTAGAACTGATAACTCTTTTACCTTTGCTTGTGTGCAGCAACATGGAGGGTTGGGTTTGCAGGTTATGTAGTTTCTTGGGGATGTCTTTGCTTTTCAATGGACAGCCCTGAGGGCCTTATGGTCCTTAGTGAGGTCCGGGCTATCATGTCCCTATGGTTGGTGATCATGGCCATATGGGGCCTGGCACAGTGCCGAGACTTGGTTGTGGCGGGATCAAGGAATTTTTGGGCCATCCACCTTCCAGTGATCGTATGGGCCCAGTGGTATGGTAGTCTACCCCCTACGTCATTGTGCGGTTAGAGATTTAAGGGTTGTCCAGGTTTTAGGATTTTATGGCCTATCCTTAGGGCAGGCCGTAAATATCTGATCTGTGGGGGGGCCCGGCCGCTACACAGGACACGGAGCCAACTGCTTCTGACCCTGTATCGTGTATAGTTTGGGTTTCAGAAGTGGCCCCATACAAACCTCAAACCTGGACTTCCCCTTTAAGGAACTCCACATCAATGTTCTGTAGTCCTTCATTACAGTCTACATTGAAGGGCTGTCCAGGACACTTAGACTGAGCTCCACTTCCTCTTCTCAGACCAGTGACATCACATCCATTGGTCACATGGCCATGCTTTATCTAGATCCCATTCAAGTGATTGGGGCTGAGCTGCAATACCAAACACAACCACTGTACAATGTATGGCACTGTGCTTGGTAAGTCACTATGAGGCCACAGCAATCAATAGCATCGTCCCAGACAACCCCTTTAAATTCTGCCTAGCCCAGCCAGATCTGAGCTGCTGAGTCACATGTCTGTCAACGGAATGCAGCTAATCCGTAGTCTGTCTCCAAGGGCAACCAGAATAAATTTCAGAGACTCCTATCTGTATACCTAGGCCTCTATATAAAATCTGAGGACTCCAGGAACTGCTGTGACCGCCATACTACGTGCAGAACTGTCACAGTCCCGTGTGCCTGAGCCCTTAGGTTCACTGCGGGTTTTCCATGCAGCCAGCCCCGTCTCTGTTCTCTTGTCAGTCAGTGAGGCTGTTTAGGATTCATTGCCGGCGTTCCACGCAGTAGTCAGCGACAGCAGACGAGGAAGCGCGTGTGTACTCGGCATTGACGCTGACACTTAAACGAGCAGAGGTTTAGAGTCTCCTCACATCTCGCTCGCAGTTTGGAGACGAGCTACATGAGCGCTTGTGATGCGATCCCCTGGGCTGTCATGGGCACACACGTATCCGACATCAAAGCTTCCTCCGGCAGACAAGTCTTGTTGGTGATGAGGCGCCCGTAGACTTCCAAGCTGCAAAATCCGCTTTTGAGGGGCACAGCGAGGAACGTGTTAGGCTCTGCCCTGTGCGCTCGGCAGCGCCTCTTCTTCTTTACTTTGCTGCTTCTTGCTGTTCGCCATGTGTAAATAACATTAATATTTCAGGGACTTTTCAGCATGTTTTTCAGGGCACAGTAGGACTCGGGCGAGGGGTGGGGGGGATGAAATGCAAACATTTCTGGGCTTATGGATAAAACTGCAAGAGGAAAAAAAAATTTGCGCTGACCCAATTAATAATCCACGATAAACAATGACTTATTTACTACGCTAAACTGTGTGCCTGGTAAATACGATGAACGTGTCACCTCCGAGGAACCGGCAGAAATGTGAAACCGCACGGCGGCTCGGGGTATTGGTCTTTATCAGGCTTAAAGGGAATGTGTCCCGAATACATGGCCTATGTTTTTAACCCATTTTAAGAATATTTCCCTATATCCTGCAATTTTCACTCTGACCACTAAGCCTAATAACAGTGTAACACTTTCCAATTCCGTAAGGGTTTTTTTTTGCTTTTCAGCGGTCACCTCATTTTAGATTACAATTGAAGATAACACCTTTAACTGACGCATCATGACATCACTACTGACTATAGATGATGTCACAGCTTATCTCCTCCCCCGCCCTGCACTGAGCATGTCTAGAAAACTCTCCCCTAGACCTCAGTCATTTGACTCCACTCTATTGCTGCCTATGGCCATGACTGTGCTGTAAAGCAGATCACTAAATGCTGTTAACTGAGCAGAGGAGAAGCTCAGGCAAGATGGCCGCCCCCATAATCATGGACAGAAAATAGAATAAAAATGTTTATAATCTGAAAATAGAAACAGATTTGAAAAAAAGTGATAAGATTTTGCAGTGTACTTTTTTAATAAATGAATTCTCATGTGTGAATTGCAGCCAAGGCTACTTGTATATTAGCCAGCCAGGCCCATAGCCAGGCCCATAGCCAGGCCCATAGCCAGGCCCATAGCCAGGCCCATAGCCAGGCCCATAGCCAGGCCCATAGCCAGGCCCATAGCCAGGCCCATAGCCAGGCCCATAGCCAGGCCCATAGCCAGGCCCATAGCCAGGCCCATAGCCAGGCCCATAGCCAGGCCCATAGCCAGGCCCATAGCCAGGCCCATAGCCAGGCCCATAGCCAGGCCCATAGCCAGGCCCATAGCCAGGCCCATAGCCAGGCCCATAGCCAGGCCCATAGCCAGGCCCATAGCCAGGCCCATAGCCAGGCCCATAGCCAGGCCCATAGCCAGGCCCATAGCCAGGCCCATAGCCAGGCCCATAGCCAGGCCCATAGCCAGGCCCATAGCCAGGCCCATAGCCAGGCCCATAGCCAGGCCCATAGCCAGGCCCATAGCCAGGCCCATAGCCAGGCCCATAGCCAGGCCCATAGCCAGGCCCATAGCCAGGCCCATAGCCAGGCCCATAGCCAGGCCCATAGCCAGGCCCATAGCCAGGCCCAGACTGCGTAGTGGACACCTGAGCTTTGTGCATTAGGTTGGTTCAGTAGCATCTTGTTGTACTCTATTCACAACCAAAGCTGCCTTCAAAATCCCTAGCTCTCATGCTAGCACGCTGCTGCCCCCTGCTGGCTCTGGGTTCTAGAAAGGACGCTGTTCCTGTGGTAAATGCACAGCATCATCCACAATGCTCTGCAACAAGACTGTGGACGGGGCCCTGACAAGCTTCTGTCCATTGCTGGGAGTTGTTGTGCCAGTGCTGGCGGCCCTGCAGCAGATATACATATAGCATATAGTAAATGGTTAACTCCCCCTCCCCCTCTTTCCAATTATGTGGTTGGCTTCTGTGCAGTACATTACAGCTCGACAGCCAATTTTCATTACTTTTTTTTAATCACTAATTAATTTTGGGTTCCCAGTCGATGGCGTGAAGCCAGGGAGCCATAAAGCAGCGGCGGCGGGCAGGGACAACTTCATGTTGTAGAGCTTTGATCTGTGTTGCCTGTGTCAGGGCCGCTCTCGGTTGTGTCCTCATTTCCTTGTATTCAGCCCCAGAGCTCCTATAGAGCAGCAAATATTAGTACAGAAAGATGGACTCCACTTTCTTTGTGTGATGTCATACCCTGAGATGTGCAGGAGGGGGCGCCAGTGAGCAGCGTCTCACCGCTCTGTGTGCTGAGCAGATCTTTTGGCTTTTCCATGTATTTGTGGGGCCAGTGTGTGCTTGTTTCCCCAATTTTGCAGAATTTTCCTGGGTGCAAGTATTCATAGATCTCAGATAGTTGGTGAGCCAATGTGGGACTTGTATTCTGTACACTTATGTATGGGTGAAGGGTCGCTGCTGGAATGTCTGAGTGGGTCATTGGTAATATGGTTGGGGTGGCGGTATCATCTGGAGGGGGTGTCGTTGGGACAGCGGTATGGTCAGCAATGGGAATCTTTGGGACATCAGGATGACCTGGAGGTGGAATTTTTGGTATGGCGGTATAATCTAAATGGGGAATCTTTTGGGATATCTGTAGGATCCAGAGGGGGGCTTGTTGGGACATCAATATCATCAGTAACGGGAATCTTTTGGAGCGGTGGTCTGATCTGGAGGGAGAGGCGTTGGGATGGCGGTGTGATCTGGAGAGGGAGGCGTTGGGATGGCGGTGTGATCTGGAGAGGGAGGCGTTGGGATGGCGGTGTGATCTGGAGGGGGAGGCGTTGGGATGGCGGTGTGATCTGGAGGGCGAGGCGTTGGGATGGCGGTGTGATCTGGAGGGCGAGGCGTTGGGATGGCGGTGTGATCTGGAAGGGGAGGCGTTGGGATGGCGGTGTGATCTGGAAGGGGAGGCGTTGGGATGGCGGTGTGATCTGAAGGGGGAGGCGTTGGGATGGCTGTATGATCTGTAGAGGAGTTGTTGGGATGGCGTTGTGATCTGGAGAGGGAGGTGTTGGGATGGCGGTGTGATCTGGAAAGGGAGGCGGGATGGCGGTGTGATCTGGAGGGGGAGGTGTTGGGATGGTGGTGTGATCTGGAGGGGGAGGCGTTGGGATGGCTGTATGATCTGTAGAGGAGTTGTTGGGATGGCGGTGTGATCTGGAGGGGGAGGCGTTGGGATGGCTGTATGATCTGTAGAGGAGTTGTTGGGTGTGGCGGTGTGATCTGGAGGGGGAGGCGTTGGGATGGCGGTGTGATCTGGAGGGGGAGGCGTTGGGATGGTGGTGTGATCTGGAGGGGGAGGCGTTGGGATGGCGGTGTGATCTGGAGGGGGAGGCGTTGGGATGGCGGTGTGATCTGGAGGGGGAGGTGTTGGGATGGCGGTGTGATCTGGAGGGGGAGGCGTTGGGATGGCGGTGTGATCTGGAGGGGGAGGCGTTGGGATGGAGGTGTGATCTGGAGAGGGAGGCGTTGGGATGGCGGTGTGATCTGGAGGGGGAGGCGTTGGGATGGCTGTATGATCTGTAGAGGAGTTGTTGGGATGGCGGTGTGATCTGGAGGGGGAGGCGTTGGGAGGGCGGTGTGATCTGGAGGGGGAGGCGTTGGGATGGCTGTATGATCTGTAGAGGAGTTGTTGGGATGGCGGTGTGATCTGGAGGGGGAGGCGTTAGGAAGGCGGTGTGATCTGGAGGAGTCTTAGAGGAAGTCTTTGACCCATTCATTGGCTGATAAAGTCCGTTGTAGATCCCGTCGAGTCTTGTCTTCTCACATTTGCAGCATGGTGCTCTCCCCATTATTAGCTGTCCAGGGGCTTGCTGCCCCCTGGCCGGTGGTTGCCATATCAGTCTCCACCAGCCGTCTCACTACACATCTCCTCGGCCTCCTCCAAGTGCAGCCTCCATTAGTTCCTTGTGGCACCTAAGGAGGACCTTTCATGTCCTCAGGCACATGCGGTTTTACATACCGCTAGAAAGACGACAGCGTGCTGAATTCAGGGCACTGCCGGCTTTCTAGCGGTATGTAAAACCACATGTGCCTGAGGACATGAGGTCCTCTTTAAAACATAAGATTTCTTCTTCTTCTTCCCTGCACATTTGCCTAATTCTCCCGCCTGCTGCTCCCAACATGTCTGTCCTGGTCGCCTTCATCTATTACCGCCATTGTCTCCTTTTGTGACATGTTTTATTATATTTTGGTAATGGGTGACTGCTCGGCTAGTGCCAGAAGTCTATCCATGTATTACAATCAGCTCTATGCAGAAGGGGGCGCTCTTGGAGCCATCCATATGCCTATATAAGGTACAGGTGGTTTGTCCAGATGATACAAGTCCCTTAGGCCCCTTTCACATATGGCTGGCGATCTGATGCCAAAACTGATCCGGTGTTGTCTTGGCTGATCAGTTTTGGCAGCAGTTATGGCGCCATATGTCTCCCTGTGTCAGCCAGAGAACGTCTACATGCTGTGTGTGTATCCGGCACCAGACCTGACCAGTCATAGCTGATTTATGTGAACGCAACCCTAAAGTGGACCTGAAGCTCCTTGATGTGTCAGAAGTTTTGATGGGTGGAACCCTAAGTTGTAACTAAAGGCTCCCAGGCTCTGTTGTAAGAACTCCTCTTAATCCCCCCTGCACAACTTCTCCTCATAATCATCAGCCATGTCCCATCTGTACATTTTAGAAGCATTTCCCTTTCCTTCTCTGTCTGGCCCAGACCGCCTTGAAGACTTCTTCCCAACTTGTCTGTGCACACAAGCTTCCCAACATTGCCCCCTTTTGTGCCACAGCCTCACCGCAGAATCCCTCCTTGACTATATGCTGCTGACCAACCGCCATTTTTGCCATTAAATGGTTATCTTTCTCCTTTCTGACAGTGGAAGGCTGTGTATCATAAATCTTCTCACTTCAGTGCACCAGAGGGCAGGGTTGATACATTTATGATGCCCAGACTGCCGGACAGCAGAGGAGATCAGAAAGGAGAGCAAAGTAGTTTAACCAGCCCTAGTGTAGTGAGGGGGACCTGTGGGGCCCCTCTGCTTTCTGGGCCCGTCGCAATTAGGACCCTCTTGTTACACCAGTGCCTGGACCTTCATTTTGGCAGCCACTAGGACCTCAAGACCCAGACCCCGACTGATCCAAACGTCGTCTGTGTCAAAGGTTTTCTGGAAAGGGAGGAACACTTTATTTTATCATGTGCCTACAAGTTATTGGGGTCTGACCGGGGGCAGAATAACCTGGTCTATGATTGTAGAGGTCGGAGCGGCTGTCGCATGGCAGAGTCTTAAAATCTCCAAGACCATTAGCGAAGACGCTATATTGGCTATTGGGGGCCCCAATCTGTTCCTGCACAGGGGCCCTGTATAGTGTGTTCCATCTGAGCAGTATATTAGCAGGGATATGGACCTGTGCCCGTAGCTCCTGGCCTCCTCCATGTTTGTGACGGTCGGGTACGCAGCCCGCTTGTTCTTTACCGCTGGATCCGACAATGCTAATTCGCAGTGACAGGTGCACGCACGAAATTGACTGGCGTTATGTAAAAGATTGTGGAAATAGAGACGTCGGCCACAGTTCACGGAGACATCATCGGATTAATCATTCTGCGCGTCTGAAGTCGTCTTCCTAATACAGAGTAGAGAAGGGTCTGCGAGCTTAAAGAGCCGGCGCTTCAGGGCAACACGGAATTAATGCAAATAATCTATTAGTGCTTGTTTGCCCAGGGACACGGCGCGAGCCTTATAACACACAACAAGGAAGAGATCATTTCAGCCTGAAGAGTCAGAGCCACGCACCAAACAAATGTCAGCGCCGTTTTATTACTGGTGCATCGGCCGGGCAATTTACCGCAGTCCCCGCTGACACCGGATATGTCAAGTAATGGTTACATTGATTGGAGGCTCCGGACAGAACGCCGGCATTTAATCATCTGATTCACCAGATCAAATGTCAAGTGTTGCTTCTCGTACACGCTGGAAATTGGCGTCTTCGCTCTGAAGAGCAGGCCTCGTCCTATTCCTAGAAGGGGGCGCCGCAGCGCATTGAAATGCACTAAAAATCTGGAGAGAGAGAGAGGAGTTAGCGTGATGTAGCAATGCAGATTATTCTGGATTAGTAATACGGACCCCGAAAGTGCCAGATAAAAGAAGTGGTGCTTGCAGGCGAACAATGCGACAGACTCTGACGCGGATATGGACCTAGAGTAACACTGAAGTCCATAGTATAGGTCTCAAATATGTGGGCCATATGCAGACCCTGAGGTTGTCATCTGCAGCCTTCTCCCCTGAATTGGGGACACTTCTGGGGGACAAACTGTATGGGGCCACTGCTGGGGATAACTATACAGCTACCTGCTGCCACCACTAGGGGGAGCTTATTGCATACTGATTTGTTATTGAGTTGTATGTGTGTATGCACTCAGCTCCCTCTAGTGGTGGTGTTAGGGAGTACTCTACAGTTCTGTGTTTTTGTGGTTTTTTTTTTTGTAGTCCTCACTATGTGATCAGAGGGGTCTGACACCTCCACAGATCAGCTGGTTGAAGAGACTGCAATGTTCAGGTGAGCGCTCTTGCCTCTTTACTGCCATACAGTGGTTGTACTTTGCATTACTGCTCAGCCCCATTCACTTGAATGGACCTGAGCTGCTGTTCTACAATGTAACTGATGAATGTGATATCATCGACATAGTATTGAGGCCACAGCGACAGGGGTGCCGGGTGTCAGACCTCCACTGATCACATAAGGGTAGGCCATCAATTTGTAATTCCTGGAAATCCCCTTTAAGGGATAAGTCAGGAATAGTCTATGTATACAGTTGTGGGTGACCGGGTGACTACAGACACTTCCCCTTTAGCTTCCATAATGGCTTACAGTGGATTCACACATCCTGGCTCAGAGGGTGAGATAGTCTGCAGACTAGTGACTGTTCTGAGCACATGGGACTTCTGTTATATGGGTGGAGAAGCTCTTTAATAGTCACTGGTAAGTTATGGAGTAGAACATAATGTAACGTACAGGTGGTTTTAATGGACGTCGGCCCTGCCTATGTTTTATGGGAGTTTTAATGTGTAGAAATGAGAGGCTGCACGTGAAATATTACGTGTAAATAGACTACAATGCAGATATATGAGCAGCGTGTCCTGTAAGTAATATCCTATAATGGAAGACCTGCGGAAGAGGCTGCACATCAAATCAGTGGAAGTCTTTGTAGCGATCCTCCTCACTCTGTGCACCTCGTATAGCGATCCTCCTCTCTCTGTGCACCCGCTGTAGCGATCCTCCTCTCTCTGTGCACCTCGTATAGTGATCCTCCTCTCTCTGTGCACCTCGTATAGTGATCCTCCTCTCTCTGTGCACCTCGTATAGTGATCCTCCTCACTCTGTGCACCTCGTATAGTGATCCTCCTCTCTCTGTGCACCCGCTGTAGTGATCCTCCTCTCTCTGTGCACCTCGTATAGTGATCCTCCTCACTCTGTGCACCTCATATAGTGATCCTCCTCACTCTGTGCACCTCGTATAGTGATCCTCCTCACTCTGTGCACCTCGTATAGTGATCCTCCTCTCTCTCTGTGCACCTTGTATAGTGATCCTCCTCACTCTGTGCACCTCTTATAGTGATCCTCCTCACTCTGTGCACCTTGTATAGTGATCCTCCTCACTCTGTGCACCTTGTATAGTGATCCTCCTCACTCTGTGCACCTTGTATAGTGATCCTCCTCACTCTGTGTACCTCGTATAGTGATCCTCCTCTCTCTGTGCATCTCGTATAGTGATCCTCCTCTCTCTGTGCACCCGCTGTCGTGATCCTCCTCTCTCTGTGCACCCGCTGTCGTGATCCTCCTCTCTCTGTGCACCCGCTGTCGCGATCCTCCTCTCTCTGTGCACCTCGTATAGTGATCCTCCTCACTCTGTGCACCTCGTATAGTGATCCTCCTCTCTCTGTGCACCTTGTATAGTGATCCTCCTCACTCTGTGCACCTCGTATAGTGATCCTCCTCTCTCTGTGCACCCGCTGTCGCGATCCTCCTCTCTCTGTGCACCCGCTGTAGTGATCCTCCTCTCTCTGTGCACCCGCTGTAGTGATCCTCCTCTCTCTGTGCACCCGCTGTAGTGATCCTCCTCTCTCTTTGCACCCGCTGTAGTGATCCTCCTCTCTCTGTGCACCCGCTGTAGTGATCCTCCTCACTCTGTGCACCTTGTATAGTGATCCTCCTTTCTCTTTGCACCCGCTGTAGTGATCCTCCTCTCTCTGTGCACCCGCTGTAGTGATCCTCCTCTCTCTGTGCACCCGCTGTAGTGATCCTCCTCTCTCTGTGCACCCGCTGTAGTGATCCTCCTCACTCTGTGCACCTTGTATAGTGATCCTCCTTTCTCTTTGCACCCGCTGTAGTGATCCTCCTCACTCTGTGCACCTTGTATAGTGATCCTCCTCTCTCTTTGCACCCGCTGTAGTGATCCTCCTCTCTCTGTGCACCCGCTGTAGTGATCCTCCTCACTCTGTGCACCTCGTATAGTGATCCTCCTCACTCTGTGCACCTTGTATAGTGATCCTCCTCTCTCTGTGCACCCGCTGTAGTGATCCTCCTCACTCTGTGCACCTCGTATAGTGATCCTCCTCACTCTGTGCACCCGCTGTAGTGATCCTCCTCACTCTGTGCACCTGCTGTAGTGATCCTCCTCTCTGTGCACCCGCTGTAGTGATCCTCCTCACTCTGTGCACCCGCTGTAGTGATCCTCCTCACTCTGTGCACCTCGTATAGTGATCCTCCTCACTCTGTGCACCTCGTATAGTGATCCTCCTCTCTGTGCACTGGTGACAATTCCACTTTAAGGCTTTGTTGCACATTTTGCTGCATTTTTTTGAGCCAAAGCCAGGAATGGATTGAGCAGAGGGGAGAAGTATAAGAACTTCCTATATATTTCTCTTTCCTTTAGTAGCCACTCCTGGCTTTGGCTAAAAAAAACCTGCAGTAAAATCTGCAACAAAAAAAACCCCTGTGTTTCTGCAACGTGGGGGCTCAACCTAAATGATGAGTTTAGCACCGCTACATCTGTAGCTCAGTCACCAGAAGTGATGTTCCTAGGCCTGGCCTCCTGAGGGCGCTGTGTTGTGGCTTCTCTGCTATATTGATAATTTTTGGTGACCACAAATGTCCTCCAAGGTAACTTGTCTCTATCACAATGCTGCTTATATCCAGCCCGGGTCACACTGTCTGATGCTTTATAATGCTGGTCATATTCAGACCCACTAGTCTATATGTCTATATGTACCACCATGAATGTACCTTTAAAAAGTGTCTGTCTCGTCCAAAATGTCTCCCAAACCAATAATGTCGCTGTGTAGGGGCCTCTAATAGGAGCAGAAATTTCTATGGTCACAGACTGAGGAAGCAACGCTGAGCTAGTAATCTGGCAAATCAGCTGGCAAGTTCAAGAGTTGCCTACAGAAAGCTGCAGGTGCTCCAGGGGCGGAGCCTGATGTGTAAGAGTTGCCTACAGAAAGCCGTAGGTGCTCCAGGGGGAGGGCCTAATGTGTAAGAGTTGCCTTCAGAAAGCTGCAGGTGCTCCAGGGGGAGGGCCTGATTTTCCTACAGACTTCCGACTTCCCTTAACCTAAAGCAGCACAGATGTCTCCCCTCATCATGATGGTTTGATACATTTCATCTCTATCGATACATTGTATCACTCTGTGCTGTTCAAAGGTGATAACTTTATTAAATGGACACATTTTAACAGACCCTCAGCTTTGATCTGTTTAGCTCACTCCAAGTTGTCTAGAATGAGTGCAGTAGTAACAGACCCTCAGCACTGCAGCCTCTTCCCAGGGCTTATGATGTCATGTTCATCGGTCACATGGTACAGCAGGTCAGTCCCATTCAAGTCAATGGGGCTGTGGTGCAGTACCAAGTACAACCACTATACCATGTATGGCGCCATGCCTTTTATTCAGGCCTTTTCGTACGGCCGATCTGTGGGGGTCCCGGGTGTGAAACCCCACTGATCACAGATTTATGACTTCTCCTAATATACAAGTCTGGAAATTGGAAAAAAATTGAAAGTTGCAGCCTTGTGGTTGTCATGACAACATGTATTCCTAGTATACAGCGCCCGCTGTATCCCCTCTGCTGTCTCGTCCAGATGCCGCTCTTCACATCCCGCCTGATCCTCCTCGCTCCTCTGAGGACGCGCACTTCTGGTGTAGCAGCTGTCGCCATGGCTGGAGCGCGCCGACGTTCCACTCTTCATGTCTAATCTGTCCATAAATCATTGATCAGAGGAATTCCCAGGCCAAGCCTTCATCTTCACTTAGGCCTCGCACGGTAAAAAGTTTAATCCGCCATCCTCCTCTCGTTCACCTGTGTCCTTCTCCTCCAGCGCTGTGTGAACAAAGCCCGAGGCTGATTTTTAGGATATGAAATGTGCCTGAGGCAGAGCCTGGGACTCATGGGTCCGTGTTACCAGATCAGAGGTGCCGGTGACCCTGCCTCATGCCGCCTCGGGCAAGGAGACCAACAGGTGGAACCCGGCGCTGCAGTACATGGGCATTTAAGAGCTGCCCACCCCGACATGGCCGCAGCGGGGAGCACTGCAGAACCAAACCCCAACTACACATACAAGGGTCACCCCTCGGCCTCTGCTGCTTTTAACCCCTTCCTGAACCTATTATCTAGCCTTCACATTCCGCCCATGTTATCTGACCCAATTTCCAGATCTCTGCTTGCCCCCAAGGAATAGTAACATCCTTCTTTACAACCCCCAAACTTCTCACAGCTGAGGGTTTGCTACAGTCGTGAACATTCTCTTGTCAGTATCACAAATCTCTGTCCTGTCTAGTTTGTGACATTTTTCATGCACTGATTCAATAGTATTGTCTAGACTGGATGCAACTAAAGCAAACCCTGTGCTGCGAGAAGTAATAGTGCCTATGGCGTCTTTAGGAAGGTACTACTACCCTCATCTTCTGTTTTAGATATAGTTTGCTTTACTATTTGTATACAGCACATCAGGGGTCGGCGACGATCAGCACCCCAGCTGTTGTAGTATCACAACTCCCAGCATGCACACCTGCTCTGCTGAATGAATAGAGTATGCTGGGAGTTGTAGTCTCACAGCAGTCGGAGTGGTGCAGGTTGTTGGTCCCTGCAGTAAATGATGCTGTATAGTATTTCTTATTGTGAACTTTCTAGTATAAACTTTCACTGTATATCGCCATCTAGTGGTCAGGCTGAGTATTACACCTGCTCCCTGTATTCCTCCACCTGCAGGGTTGGTATAGGTGTATATATTTTTAACAGGAGGTCATTCTGCAGTTCCTGAATACCCTTCCCCGTCCTCCATGATCTTTCCCCTATCCGTCACACACGGCTGCTGACAATAGGGTAGCGGCCCTTTAAATTCGCACAATTGTCGCCCGTGACAATGGATTAAAGCCCGTCTGCGACGCTTCTGATTCTGCTGAATTCTGTATTTCCATCCAAATCCAGATCCGTGAGTGCCAATGCCCCCTTCGCCCCGCGCCATAAGCTGATACGAGCGTGCGTGTGTGTCGTGCCGGAGCAGTGTGAAGCCGCAGCTTTCCACGCTCTGTAGTCTCCAATTTCCCGAGCTGGCTGCAGCACCAGCCTCCATCTCTGCGATGGTTTCATTTATTTGTGCCTGTAGAGAGCTGGCAGCGGCCTGAATACAGAGCAGGGAGATAGCCGGGCATCTGTCTAGAACATCTGCTTAACCTTTACCTCCTCCAAAACAGACAAAGCCGGGGCCAAGGCGAGCCGGGGCCAAGGCGAGCCGGCAGCCCGGGCGCCCACCAAATGGCTTTTTTACACACGGCCCCCAAACAAATGGATTCGGTTTTGTGCACAATATGGCAGGATTTTTTTTTTTTTTTTTTTTTTTTTAAATGCGCTTGTGTTTAAAACCCACGGCAAACCGGATAAAGCTTTATTTCACTCTCCATAATGGAACGTTAACAAAATGTTATTGATTTGTGTCCGCGACCTGATCTGTAATACAAGAGAGCGCTGCGAGCAGGGATTAGCTCACCAGGAAATAAAAAATGATCTAAATTTCAATCTGTTATGAGTGGAATTAGGTGTGTTTTTTGTTTAGTTTTTTTTTGTTTTTTTTCTCATTTTGCTTTGATTATATGAGTATTTTTGTAACCAGGGGACAAATTTTTACATGGCTGCCGCGTAGCTGGAATATGAGCGTTTAGGAGGTTTAGGCACCACCCCCTACGTCCATGTGACCTCCTGGGACTGTTAGTATTAGGCACCACCCCCTGTGTCCTGGTGACCTCCTGGGACTGTTAGTATTAGGCACCACCCCCTGTGTCCTGGTGACCTCTTGGGACTGTTAGTATTAGGCACCACCCCCTGTGTCCTGGTGACCTCCTGGGACTGTTAGTATTAGGCACCACCCCCTGTGTCCTGGTGACCTCCTGGGACTGTTATTATTAGGCACCACCCCCTGTGTCCTGGTGACCTCCTGGGACTGTTAGTATTAGGCACCACCCCTTGTGTCCTGGTGACCTCCTGGGACTGTTAGTATTAGGCACCACCCCCTGTGTCCTGGTGACCTCCTGGGACTGTTAGTATTAGGCACCACCCCTTGTGTCCTGGTGACCTCCTGGGACTGTTAGTATTAGGCACCACCCCCTGTGTCCTGGTGACCTCCTGGGACTGTTAGTATTAGGCACCACCCCCTGTGTCCTGGTGACCTCCTGGGACTGTTAGTATTAGGCACCACCCCCTGTGTCCATGTGACCTCCTGGGACTGTTAGTATTAGGCACCACCCCCTGTGTCCATGTGACCTCCTGGGACTGTTAGTATTAGGCACCACACCTTGTGTCCTGGTGACCTCCTAGGACTGTTAGTATTAGGCACCACCCCTGGTGACCTCCTGGGACTGTTAGTATTAGGCACCACCCCTTGTGTCCTGGTGACCTCCTGGGACTGTTAGTATTAGGCACCACCCCCTGTGTCCTGGTGACCTCCTGGGACTGTTAGTATTAGGCACCACCCCCTGTGTCCATGTGACCTCCTGGGACTGTTAGTATTAGGCACCACCCCCTGTGTCCATGTGACCTCCTGGGACTGTTAGTATTAGGCACCACCCCCTGTGTCCTGGTGACCTCCTAGGACTGTTAGTATTAGGCACCACCCCTTGTGTCCTGGTGACCTCCTAGGACTGTTAGTATTAGGCACCACCCCTTGTGTCCTGGTGACCTCCTAGGACTGTTAGTATTAGGCACCACCCCCTGTGTCCATGTGACCTCCTGGGACTGTTAGTATTAGGCACCACCCCTTGTGTCCTGGTGACCTCCTAGGACTGTTAGTATTAGGCACCACCCCCTGTGTCCTGGTGACCTCCTGGGACTGTTAGTATTAGGCACCACCCCCTGTGTCCATGTGACCTCCTGGGACTGTTAGTATTAGGCACCACCCCCTGTGTCCATGTGACCTCCTGGGACTGTTAGTATTAGGCACCACCCCCTGTGTCCTGGTGACCTCCTGGGACTGTTAGTATTAGGCACCACCCCCTGTGTCCTGGTGACCTCCTCGGACTGTTAGTATTAGGCACCACCCCCTGTGTCCATGTGACCTCCTGGGACTGTTAGTATTAGGCACCACCCCTTGTGTCCTGGTGACCTCCTAGGACTGTTAGTATTAGGCACCACCCCCTGTGTCCACGCCTCTTCCTATGACAGTTAGTATTAGGCACCACCCCCTGTGTCCTGGTGACCTCCTGGGACTGTTAGTATTAGGCACCACCCCTTGTGTCCTGGTGACCTCCTAGGACTGTTAGTATTAGGCACCACCCCTTGTGTCCTGGTGACCTCCTGGGACTGTTAGTATTAGGCACCAACCCCTGTGTCCTGGTGACCTCCTGGGACTGTTAGTATTAGGCACCACCCCCTGTGTCCATGTGACCTCCTGGGACTGTTAGTATTAGGCACCACCCCCTGTGTCCATGTGACCTCCTGGGACTGTTAGTATTAGGCACCACCCCCTGTGTCCTGGTGACCTCCTAGGACTGTTAGTATTAGGCACCACCCCTTGTGTCCTGGTGACCTCCTAGGACTGTTAGTATTAGGCACCACCCCCTGTGTCCATGTGACCTCCTGGGACTGTTAGTATTAGGCACCACCCCCTGTGTCCTGGTGACCTCCTAGGACTGTTAGTATTAGGCACCACCCCCTGTGTCCATGTGACCTCCTGGGACTGTTAGTATTAGGCACCACCCCTTGTGTCCTGGTGACCTCCTAGGACTGTTAGTATTAGGCACCACCCCCTGTGTCCATGTGACCTCCTGGGACTGTTAGTATTAGGCACCACCCCTTGTGTCCTGGTGACCTCCTAGGACTGTTAGTATTAGGCACCACCCCCTGTGTCCACGCCTCTTCCTATGACAGTTAGTATTAGGCACCACCCTGTGTCCACATGACCCCCTTGACTTCGTATTAGGCACCACCCCCTCTGTCCACGTAACCTCCTGGGACTGTTAGTATTAGGCACCACCACTCATCACAGCAGGTGGGTTAGGGTTGCATTTAGGAGTGGCATATTCACTTATATATGTCTCCATAGTTACAGACTACAAACATACACTGTGTATTCTGATCCTGCAGTTGTTACTTCATTCCCTCTTCCTCTTCTTGATGATTACCTACCACCTGTAGAATAGGAGGCCCGTGGAAGAGAGTAATTTACAACTGCAGACTCTGACTACACAGAACTTGTTTGTAGTCTGTAACCATGGTGACACATAGGGCTACAGCCTAGGAGCTGTACACACAAAACAGTAGATGATTTTATAAGACTATTTGTAAAGTGCATTGCATTTTTTTTAGTTTGGATGAATGGAAGCAATAAACAAAAAGTGTGTTCCAAAAGTATACACACCTTCAAAGCTCCCAGAACCTTAGCGCTCCCCACCGTCGTCTTTGGCCCTCAGTGTATTGTTGCCTTGTTAAAATCTCTTTACACTCATTTAATGTCATTTATAACGAGGGCCGATGAGCCGTCTACACAACCGCGGAAACCCAACAGGGAATGGAGTGGTGGGCCGGGCTTCTCGCATCTCATCTTGCGGCCGGGCTCGGTGGGTGGCGAGCCTGAAACGAAGACCACAAGCCAGTCTTTGATGACATAATTACAGCCTTCCTTCCACCAGATTCTCTGCCCGCTGCAGCCTAATGGCCGTGTCTCCGTCCTGAACTAATTAGACTATTAGTCGTCTATGTGTTAGCGATCTCCTGCCACCGGGGACGCCACCAGTTTACACCATGTGATACTATTTAATGTGCAGGGAGCCGATCCTTCCACTGCCGACTCATTAACATTAGAAATTAGCTAAAAGGGAACAAAAAAAATATTCCCCGAGACCACAACAGTCTTATTAAATACACCACAAATTCTCTAAGTGCCGCGTGTTATGGATTGCTGGTAATTGCCATCACACGGCGGGCCGAGGTCAGCGAGGAGCTTTGTGGTAAATGCAGAAAATTGACTCTTTCCAGGTTTCTAAATGCGTCTCTGAATGAGCTGACTGTGCGGATTTACAAAGTGAGCCGCCCCGAGAACCTCTCCCTGGTGTAATAGTTTGGGATTTAGTATAAGGTTGTATTCACACGGGGCAGTTAAAGCGTCATCAGACAAAAAGGCATTCATTTTTGGAGCGGTTTTTGGTGATGGTTTTTGAATTTTACAGGTGAAAAATGCATAAAATTAAGAAACCTGCAGTTTTAACTGTACTGTGCCAATGCTCTTTTAAAGGGCTTGGCCCAAGGTTTGAAGTTATCCACTGGATAAGGATATCTTGCGAACTGCTTGCACCCCACCAATCATGAGAATGGGATTCCCGCACCCCTATCTGTATTGGTAACTGCTTTCATCTTTGCTGGTACAGAATGGGCAGGGAATGGGAGATTGGAGCTCTGAAGCCTGAACTCTGGAGTATAATACAGGATAAGTAATGTAATGTATGTACACAGTGACTGCACCAGCAGAATAGTGAGCGCAGCTCTGGAGTATAATACAGGATGTAACTCAGGATCAGTACAGGATAAGTAATGTAATGTATGTACAGTGACTGCACCAGCAGAATAGTGAGTGCAGCTCTGGAGTATAATACAGGATATAACTCAGGATCAGTACAGGATAAGTAATGTAATGTATGTACACAGTGACTGTACCAGCAGAATAGTGAGCGCAGCTCTGGAGTATAATACAGGATGTAACTCAGGATCAGTACAGGATAAGTAATGTAATGTATGTACACAGTGACTGCACCAGCAGAATAGTGAGCGCAGCTCTGGAGTATAATACAGGATGTAACTCAGGATCAGTACAGGATAAGTAATGTAATGTATGTACACAGTGACTGCACCAGCAGAATAGTGAGCGCAGCTCTGGAATATAATACAGGATGTAACTCAGGATCAGTACAGGATAAGTAATGTAATGTATGTACAGTGACTGCACCAGCAGAATAGTGAGTGCAGCTCTGGAGTATAATACAGGATGTAACTCAGGATCAGTACAGGATAAGTAATGTAATGTATGTACACAGTGACTGTACCTGCAGAATAGTGAGCGCAGCTCTGGAGTATAATACAGGATGTAACTCAGGATCAGTACAGGATAAGTAATGTAATGTATGTACACAGTGACTGCACCAGCAGAATAGTGAGCGCAGCTCTGGAGTATAATACAGGATATAACTCAGGATCAGTACAGGATAAGTAATGTAATGTATGTACAGTGACTGCACCAGCAGAATAGTGAGTGCAGCTCTGGAGTATAATACAGGATAAGTAATGTAATGTATGTACACAGTGACTGTACCAGCAGAATAGTGAGTGCAGCTCTGGAGTATAATACAGGATGTAACTCAGGATCAGTACAGGATAAGTAATGTAATGTATGTACACAGTGACTCTACCAGCAGAATAGTGAGCGCAGCTCTGGAGTATAATACAGGATGTAACTCAGGATCAGTACAGGATAAGTAATGTAATGTATGTAGACAGTGACTGCACCAGCAGAATAGTGAGCGCAGCTCTGGAATATAATACAGGATGTAACTCAGGATCAGTACAGGATAAGTAATGTAATGTATGTACAGTGACTGCACCAGCAGAATAGTGAGCGCAGCTCTGGAGTATAATACAGGATGTAACTCAGGATCAGTACAGGATAAGTAATGTAATGTATGTACACAGTGACTGTACCTGCAGAATAGTGAGCGCAGCTCTGGAGTATAATACAGGATGTAACTCAGGATCAGTACAGGATAAGTAATGTAATGTATGTACACAGTGACTGCACCAGCAGAATAGTGAGCGCAGCTCTGGAGTATAATACAGGATATAACTCAGGATCAGTACAGGATAAGTAATGTAATGTATGTACAGTGACTGCACCAGCAGAATAGTGAGTGCAGCTCTGGAGTATAATACAGGATAAGTAATGTAATGTATGTACACAGTGACTGCACCAGCAGAATAGTGAGTGCAGCTCTGGAGTATAATACAGGATGTAACTCAGGATCAGTACAGGATAAGTAATGTAATGTATGTACACAGTGACTGTACCAGCAGAATAGTGAGCGCAGCTCTGGAGTATAATACAGGATGTAACTCAGGATCAGTACAGGATAAGTAATGTAATGTATGTACACAGTGACTGTACCAGCAGAATAGTGAGCGCAGCTCTGGAGTATAATACAGGAAGTAACTCAGGATCAGTACAGGATAAGTAATGTAATGTATGTACACAGTGACTGTACCAGCAGAATAGTGAGTGCAGCTCTGGAGTATAATACAGGATGTAACTCAGGATCAGTACAGGATAAGTAATGTAATGTATGTACACAGTGACTGCACCAGCAGAATAGTGAGTGCAGCTCTGGAGTATAATACAGGATAAGTAATGTAATGTATGTACACAGTGACTGCACCAGCAGAATAGTGAGCGCAGCTCTGGAGTATAATACAGGATGTAACTCAGGATCAGTACAGGATAAGTAATGTAATGTATGTACACAGTGACTGTACCAGCAGAATAGTGAGCGCAGCTCTGGAGTATAATACAGGATGTAACTCAGGATCAGTACAGGATAAGTAATGTAATGTATGTACACAGTGACTGTACCAGCAGAATAGTGAGCGCAGCTCTGGAGTATAATACAGGATGTAACTCAGGATCAGTACAGGATAAGTAATGTAATGTATGTACACAGTGACTGCACCAGCAGAATAGTGAGTGCAGCTCTGGAGTATAATACAGGATGTAACTCAGGATCAGTACAGGATAAGTAATGTAATGTATGTACACAGTGACTGTACCAGCAGAATAGTGAGCGCAGCTCTGGAGTATAATACAGGAAGTAACTCAGGATCAGTACAGGATAAGTAATGTAATGTATGTACACAGTGACTGCACCAGCAGAATAGTGAGCGCAGCTCTGGAGTATAATACAGGATAAGTAATGTAATGTATGTACACAGTGACTGCACCAGCAGAATAGTGAGCGCAGCTCTGGAGTATAATACAGGATGTAACTCAGGATCAGTACAGGATAAGTAATGTAATGTATGTACACAGTGACTGTACCAGCAGAATAGTGAGCGCAGCTCTGGAGTATAATACAGGATGTAACTCAGGATCAGTACAGGATAAGTAATGTAATGTATGTACACAGTGACTGTACCAGCAGAATAGTGAGTGCAGCTCTGGAGTATAATACAGGATGTAACTCAGGATCAGTACAGGATAAGTAATGTAATGTATGTACACAGTGACTGTACCAGCAGAATAGTGAGCGCAGCTCTGGAGTATAATACAGGATGTAACTCAGGATCAGTACAGGATAAGTAATGTAATGTATGTACACAGTGACTGTACCAGCAGAATAGTGAGCGCAGCTCTGGAGTATAATACAGGATGTAACTCAGGATCAGTACAGGATAAGTAATGTAACTGCACCTACAGCGCCACTCTTTTCCATTGGCTGAGCCTGGTATTGCAGCTCTATTATATTCCAGTAAATGGAGCTATAATACGAGTTACAGCCACTGGTTAAGAGTGACATTATTTCTGAGAGAAAGCAGCCATTTTTTTAGTCTCCTGCAACCCCTTTAAGACCTCTCAGTTTTGTTTTATCGCCACCCACCTCTGTGAATACTCTGGCTTTGCCGCTGGAGCTTACAATCTAATTTACCCACCGCCGTGTTACTCATTATTGTCGGTTTTATGGGAAGCCAATTAGCCTGGTATTATTGTTATGGATGTGGGGGGCGAACACACAAGATCAGTGCAAATTACAGCCCGGGCCTACGCGGTAGCATCGCCCACAGTGCCGCGCTCCACCATTGCTGTGATATGGAGAACCCTTACTATATTGTCATTCTTACAAAACTCAGGGCGTTCTTAGCATTTCATTGCCATCTGGGGTTGTAAAGGAACATAATATAAGGCAAGTAATGAGTGCTGGCCCTTTAAGAAACTCTTCAAGCGTTACTCTGAAAGAATCAGAAGTATTCCTATTATTGTAATCTGTAGGATTTCCTCCGCTATAGACTGTGCCCATAAGAGCAGCACTGAGCCCACTGCCGCTAACAGCCTTGTTGTGAGGGGATTAGTAGAGAGTGGAATGCAAAAGACTCGCTCCAAGACTTTCTTCTCCTCTTTGTAAAGTGTCTGCCGGCCTCCCATCCTCGCCCTGTTCTGCCTCTCTTCACCCCGGGCACAGCGCTCCGCTCCTAACACTTGTAATTGGTCCTCTTTTTGTAAACTTGGAAGACTTTTCTCCCTGATCCATGAATAACTCTTTCAGATGTAGCAGAGCTGAATTTGTCACATTGCATTATTAACTTTTATAGAGAGCAGAGACGGGTTGTCCATGGCGTTAAGCTTACCTTAATTCTTGCGGCGGATTCTTCATAATGGACCCGGCGGTTCTGGCCTGGTTCTGACCCCCCAGGTCATGTGATCCGAACCAACCCCCAGTTGGCCATCATAGCACAGGTAACTAACCTGTGACATCAGGATAGGAGAGAGAGGACGGAGCAACCCGGGCATCGGCCGCTGGTACCAATCACATGACCCAGGGGGTCGGTACCCCTGTGTCCGTCATGAAGAAACCACCAGATAAATTAAGGAAAGTTTAACCCCCCCCCGGACAACCCTTTTAACTGCTGTTTATAAAGGTTCATAGTACAGACTGACAAAGTCAGCTCTGCTACATCCTAACAGGTTCCTGGTTCTGACCCCCAGGTCATGTGATCAGATCCAGCCCCGACCTTTGTACCTTCAGTACTTGCCAAGTACAGCGCCATATGTTATATAGTGGCTGCGCTTTGTATTGCAGCTCAGCCCCATTCACTTGATTGGGACTGAGCTGTGACTGGGCCATATGACTGATGAATGTGATATCACATGGTCTATATCGTGGTATCGGCTGCTGCTTGGGACTTCTGATCCATGGGGTCCTGGATATGAGTCCCACAGATCTTCAATTGATGACCAGTCCTAAATGTCCTGGCAAACCCCTATAAAGCTTCATACATGTGACCTAGTCGTGTACGGGTCCGTAGAGAATGCGAGTGACGGCACTCAGACGACATCCACGGACCCAATCAATAGAGTAGACGGACCAAGCCGCAAAAATGGAAGGAATAAAACCCGCTCTGTATTTTTCAGCTTGGTCCTGCGGCCCCCACAGATCCGTAACCCCTATGGGCGTGTGTGTATGGGGTCATAGAAATGGTGAGTCTGTATTCTACCCGCAATAAGATCGCACACAGACCAGAAGCACTCGTGTGTGTATGAAGCCTTACACCAGGGGCGGGCAGCCTCCAGCCCTCCAGCTGTTGTGACACTACAAATCCCAGCAGGCTTACTTGCTGCGCCATTCTTAGAACTCCCATGGCAGTGGATGGAGCATGCTGGGAGTTGTCGTTACACCATGGGGGAGATTTTAGTGCCCCAGTGTGCTGCGCCCAGATTTATTCAGGTCCATCCCATGACAGATACGAGCAGAGCCCCATTGGTTATAATTTGTTGGGTGCCCATTTTTAAAAAATAAATTTTTAATTTATTTTTTTTTACTAAGTCGGGCTTTCAGGATTTCTTCTTCGATTTCTAACGTCGACGCAGATGTGCCTCCCTCCTTACTGATATAGCGCCAGCATATTCCATCTGGCTCAGGGATTAAAGACGAAGCAGAAAAGCGCCAGAATCCGATCGCAGACGAGTCGCCCACTTTTTCGGAGTTATCAAATGTGCAGAATCGATGGCGGCGGTGCCACGAAATACTCCGGACTGATGCCAGAACACACTCCGCTCTGCTGCCTCTATCCATCTAGATCACACGCGCCCAAACTTCTCCGCCGTCCTGTTCCATAGAACTTTCTCCGAATATCCTTATCCCCCCCCTCCCTCTCCTTACCATTCTCTGCTAGGTCAAGAGAAGCCAAATCCACTGGAAGAAAAATTTCATCCCCCCATGCTTTAATTATTATGCTGGCACTCGGGAGATAATTTTTTTTCTTCTTCTTCTTCTTCTTCTTCTTCCCCCCTTTCCCCTTCTCTTTCCTCCTGCACTTTTCTCCCTGGCTGCCGAGCTGCTTGGAATGTTTGCGCTAACCAATTAATATGCAAATGAGCTGATAAATATTTATGCCGCGATTTAAATTATGCAGGGAGCGCTTTCAGTGTACTCTGCAAATGAATTGCTCACGGACTTCAAAGTGCCGGCTGGCGCGCTAACGAGGGGAGATTTGCATAAGGCCCTAATCAGCCGCATACTGATTAAGCTTCATTATGGAAACTGCCAGCTGCAATCTTTGTTTCTATTTTATTACAAAAAGGGGAACTTTTTCATGCTTCAGTTGCCTTGACAATGTCAGAGCGAGCGAGCCGCCGAGGCTAAAACTCCACACAGCAACCCGAAGTTTCCGCGTTCGCCTGGCCACGGCGATGCTGTAGCCCCCCGTGATATCTATTACCGCCATCAGACCCCCCCTCCTTCCTCCTCCACCCCCACCCCCCTCTCCCTTGGAAAATTAGTCGTCTCTTATAGACTTATTAGGCATATTCTTCCTTCCACCTGTTTGGATCCCGGGGACGGCGCACTCCACGTAACGCCATGCTGGACTGCAGCGAGTATGCACTAGGTGGGTACTTTTAATATGGAAATAGATGGGGGTGTGTGGCGGTGACTATGCATAGGCTAATCGCATATGTAGCAGAGCCGGGCTGGAGGGGTGGACGGACCTCCCCGCCGTTTGACATGCAGTCGGAGAAGGAATTTAATGAATTTTTTTTTCTTTTTAACTTTCTATCGATGTCACTGCAGCGATGCAAATCTGTCTCGGTGTGATGGGCACAAGCTATTGCTCCCTGTTATCTGCCCATCGCTTCCTAGGCTGATGTGTTATCAGGGTAACGGTTTCCTCTGCTCGGCACGTGCCGGGTGTGAACAACGATTTACACGTACGCTGTTTAATTGCCGGTTTCAATGGAGCAAAGTGAAGTGGTTGTGTTGGTAACGCAGAGCTCCACGTAGGGGTTTCGGCCAGGGCTGGGGGGGGGTAATGGGATCACTGAGCACAGATAAGTTGTTGGTAAAAAGTTTGGACATTTCTAGAATGTAGATGTAGCAGAGCTGACTGTGTTTTAGTCCTCAGAGAACATATTTCGATAGGTTTTGGAGCAAAGAAGGATCTGACGCTGGATTTGCTCTTGTTTGGTCCTGAGGTTGTCCTTAGACAGGGGGTGATAGACTTGTCAGACGTCCACTTACCGCCATAGAAAGAAGAGGGATGTGTGCTAGAGACGGATTATTAGACTGACTCCTATCACGTCTTAGCTCAGCTCTGCTGCATCCGAACATTGCAAGCTCTTAATGCAGATGGTTGGCGTATTGGTTGATATTATGGCGTGTGATGTTCATGTGATGGCTTCTGCCCCAGTTCCTCACCTGAGGGCAGTTTTTGGCTGTCGGTTACCACCCCAGGGGGCAGTAGGAGGGGGTTCGGATGAGAAAATTGAACATGACCAGCCTGCAGCAGATGTGCGGGAACTTTGTGTCACATCACTAGACTGGCGGCTTCCACCACTGGGACCCAAAGCTACACGGGGGATTTCTACTACCCCCGCCTGCTGCTGAAATTGCCCATGTTGGGTATGGAGGATCCAGTATTGGCCATGTCTAATTTTTAGATACAGAGCTCAGTAACCGTTTAGGCTCTCCAGCTGTTGAGAAACTACATATCCCAGCATGCACGCTTGCTCGGCTGTTCTTGGATCTCCCATGGAAGTAATTTGAGCATGCTGGGAGTTGTAGTGTCAGAACAGCCGGACTGTTGGAGGCTGCTGATCCCTAGTCTAGGATCCCAGGTCAATGGCTTTGTCCCCTTATTCTTTTTTTGGGTTTGGCTGGGAGATACCCTTTTTAAAGGGGGCATTTATGCCAGTTTGGGGGTCTAAGAGCAAGAACCTTATCAACCCCCTAGAAAATAAGAGCCGCACTATTGTTAGAGGCAGGATGCACTGTCCTGTGGATAGGGTATATAGTGGGGGGGAAAGTATTTAGTCAGCCACCAATTGTGCAAGTTCTCCCACTTATAAAGATGAGGCCGGCCTGTAATTGTCATCATAGGTAGACCTCAACTATGGGAGACAAAATGAGAAAACTAATCCAGAAAATCACATTGTCTGATTTTTAAAGAATTTATTTGCAAATTATGGTGGAAAATAAGTATTTGGTCATCTACAAACAAGCAAGATTTCTGTCTCTCACAGACCTGTAACTTCTCCTTTAAGAGGCTCCTCTGTCCTCCACTCATTACCTGTAGTAATGGCTCCTGTGTGACATTGTTATCAGTATAAAAGACTCCTGTCCACAACCTCAAACAGTCACACTCCAAACTCCACTATGGTGAAGACCAAAGAGCTGTGGAAGGACCAGAAACAAAATGGTAGCCCTGCACCAGGCTGGGAAGACTGAATCTGCAATAGGCAAGCAGCTTGGTGTGAAGAAATCAACTGTGGGAGCAATAATTAGAAAATGGAAGACATACAAGACCAGTGATAATCTCCCTCCATCAGGGGCTCCACGCAAGATCTCACCCCCGTGGGGTCAAAATGATCACAAGAACGGTGAGCAAAAATCCTAGAACCCCACGGGGGGACCTAGTGAGTGACCTGCAGAAAGCTGGGACTAACGTAACAAAGGCTACCGTCAGTAACACACTACACCGCCAGGGACTCAGATCCTGCAGTGCCAGACGTGTCCCCCTGCTTAAGCCAGTACATATCCGGGCCCGTCTGAAGTTTGCTAGAGAGCATTTGGATGTTCCAGAAGAGTATTGGGAGAATGTCATATGGTCAGATGAAACCAAAGTAGAACTGTTTGGTAGAAACACAACTCGTGGTGTTTGGAGGAGAGTGAATGCTGAGTTGTATCCAAAGAACACCATACCTACTGTGAAGCATGGGGGGGCAACATCATGTATGGGGCTGTTTCTCTGCAAAGGGACCAGGACGACTGATCCGTGTACAGGAAAGAATGAATGGGGCCATGTATCGTGAGATTTTGAGTGCAAACCTCCTTCCATCAGCAAGGGCATTGAAGATGAAACGTGGCTGGGTCTTTCAGCATGACAATGATCCCAAGCACACCGCCAGGGCAACGAAGGAGCGGCTTCGTAAGAAGCATTTCAAGGTCCTGGAGTGGCCTAGCCAGTCTCCAGATCTCAGCCCCATAGAAAACCTTTGGAAGGAGTTGAAAGTCCGTGTTGCCCAGCGACAGCCCCAAAACATCCCTGCTCTAGAGGAGATCTGCATGGAGGAATGGGCCGACATACCAGCAACAGTGTGTGCCAACCTTGTGAAGACTTACAGGAAACGTTTCACCTCTGTCATTGCCAACAAAGGAGATAGAACAAAGTATTGAGATGAACTTTTGTTATTGACCAAATACTTATTTTCCACCATAATTTGCAAATAAATTCTTTAAAAATCAGACAATGTGATTTTCTGGATTAGTTTTCTCATTTTGTCTCTCATAGTTGAGGTCTACCTATGATGACAATTACAGGCCGGCCTCAGCTTTATAAGTGGGAGAACTTGCACAATTGGTGGCTGACTAAATACTTATTCTTCCCCACTGTAAGTGTCTGCACACAGGCATGGTGCTGTCATCTGCAGAACTGCTGAGTCATGTGTGACAGCCTGGTTGCTTAGGACATGTTACTAAGGGTTGTCATGCTGCATGTCCATAGTAACCGGTCTATAAGTTACTCAGCTTGTCAGCTTCAAGCAGATTTTTCCACTGGGAACCAAAACTCAAAAAATTTTGGCATAGGGATCAAATTTGTAGTTGAATTGGGCACCTGATATGGAAGATATGTCCCGCCCTGGGTGCGATGAACCAGTCAGTGACCGCCATTTATATCCCTATACAGTGAGCAGAGAGAGGTGGAATTCCCCTTTTAACTGTTTCACGTAGAAAACAACCCAAAAAGTTAGGACCCTGCCGGAAATTTCTAGGTTTTGTAGCTGTTTAGGTTTGTCTATGGGGATATATAGACAAAGGTGATACTTTTTCTGCCATGCTTGCTGATGGTTTCCCTTGAGTTCATTATGCATTATTAGTACCTGCTTTTGCAGGAGTTTTTGCTGTATTTCCTCCAGCAGAGCAGTGGTTAAGGCATTCATCCTCTGTCCATGTGTACAGAGAGAAAATAAATGGTTCAGTTCATGAGATTTATAATGAAATGAGACCCTGGCCCAGATTATGGCGTCCCCCGGTACCTGCTCTGCAGATCTGTGCACTTTCTGATGGCTGTATACAGCGTCCTGTGAAGGAATTGGTTTTAATTTGATGAACTGTATACAAGACCCGCAGAGAATATCTCATCGATGTCTGTCCTGTGCGGCCGACAATTACTGAGGTGGTAGTAGAGTATACAGCGTACAGGCATGCCGCATCCTCGTAGACCTCCCCCCTATTATACTGGGGTTAATGTAGTGTAGTCTGTATTGATGAAGACATTAAATACAGGCCCAGGGGCCACGAGATACACAGATGGAGCAATGCTGAATTTGTCATTTGGACTCTTTGGGGAGACATTGCCATAATATACTGCAGTCCTATGTAAAAGTGATTCACATGAAAGAATATATGGATAACCCCTACTAAAAAGACTATAGTGACTATATTTCTGTATGTACAATAATATAACTACTATAATACTACCTCCTATGTACAAGAATATAACTACTATAATACTGCCTCCTATGTACAAGAATATAACTACTATAATACTGCTCCTATGTACAAGAATATAACTACTATACTACTCCTATGTACAAGAATATAACTACTATAATACTGCTCCTATGTACAAGAATATAACTACTATAATACTGCTCCTATGTACAAGAATATAACTACTATAATACTACTCCTATGTACAAGAATATAACTACTATAATACTACCTCCTATGTATAAGAATATCACTACTATAATACTGCTCCTATGTACAAGAATATAGCTACTATAATACTGCCTCCTATGTACAAGAATATAACTAATATAATACTACCTCCTATGTACAAGAATATAACTACTATAATACTGCTCCTATGTACAAGAATATAACTACTATAATACTGCCCCCTATGTACAAGAATATAACTACTATAATACTGCTCCTATGTACAAGTATATAACTACTATAATACTACTCCTATGTACAAGAATATAACTACTATAATACTGCCCCCTATGTACAAGAATATAACTACTATAATACTGCTATGTACAAGAATATAACTACTATAATACTGCTCCTATGTACAAGAATATAACTACTATAATACTGCTCCTATGTACAAGAATATAACTACTATAATACTGCTCCTATGTACAAGAATATAACTACTATAATACTGCCCCCTACGTACAAGAATATAACTACTATAATACTGCCCCTATGTACAAGAATATAACTACTATAATACTGCTCCTATGTACAAGAATATAACTACTATAATACTACTCCTATGTACAAGAATATAACTACTATAATACTGCTCCTATGTACAAGAATATAACTACTATAATACTGCTCCTATGTACAGGAATATAACTACTATAATACTACCTCCTGTGTACAAGAATATAAATACTATAATACTGCCCCTATGTACAAGAATATAACTACTATAATACTGCTCCTATGTACAAGAATATAACTACTATAATACTGCCCCCTATGTACAGGAATATAACTACTATAATACTGCCCCTATGTACAAGAATATAACTACTATAATACTGCCCCTATGTACAAGAATATAACTACTATAATACTGCTCCTATGTACAAGAATATAACTATTATAATACTGCTCCTATGTACAAGAATATAACTACTATAATACTGCCCCTATGTACAAGAATATAACTACTATAATACTGCTCCTATGTACAAGAATATAACTACTATAATACTGCCCCCTATGTACAGGAATATAACTACTATAATACTGCCCCTATGTACAAGAATATAACTACTATAATACTGCTCCTATGTACAAGAATATAACTACTATA
Organism: Leptodactylus fallax; assembly: GCA_947044405.1. NCBI lineage: Eukaryota > Metazoa > Chordata > Amphibia > Anura > Leptodactylidae > Leptodactylus > Leptodactylus fallax. The sequence continues at coordinate 340,685 of CAMRHE010000769.1, forward strand.
ATACTGCTCCTATGTACAAGAATATAACTACTATAATACTGCTCCTATGTACAAGAATATAACTATTATAATACTGCTCCTATGTACAAGAATATAACTACTATATTACTACTCCTATGTACAAGAATATAACTACTATAATACTACATCCTATGTACAAGAATATAACTACTATAATACTACCTGCTATGTACAAGAATATAACTACTATAATACTGCTCCTATGTACAAGAATATAACTACTATAATACTACTCCTATGTACAAGAATATAACTACTATAATACTGCTCCTATGTACAAGAATATAACTACTATAATACTGCCCCTATGTACAAGAATATAACTACTATAATACTGCTCCTATGTACAAGAATATAACTACTATAATACTACCTCCTATGTACAAGAATATAACTACTATAATACTACCTCCTATGTACAAGAATATAACTACTATAATACTGCTCCTATGTACAAGAATATAACTACTATAATACTACTCCTATGTACAAGAATATAACTACTATAATACTACGCCTATGTACAAGAATATAACTACTATAATACTACCTCCTATGTACAAGAATATAACTACTATAATACTACCTCCTATGTACAAGAATATAACTACTATAATACTACTCCTATGTACAAGAATATAACTACTATAATACTACCTCCTATGTACAAGAATATAACTACTATAATACTGCTCCTATGTACAAGAATATAACTACTATAATACTACTCCTATGTACAAGAATATAACTACTATAATACTGCCCCTATGTACAAGAATATAACTACTATAATACTGCCTCCTATGTACAAGAATATAACTACTATAATACTGCTCCTATGTACAAGAATATAACTACTATAATACTACCTCCTATGTACAAGAATATAACTACTATAATACTGCTCCTATGTACAAGAATATAACTACTATAATACTACCTCCTATGTACAAGAATATAACTACTATAATACTGCTCCTATGTACAAGAATATAACTACTATAATACTGCTCCCTATGTGATCACACAGCTATGGCATATCCTAGCAATATGCCGCTTCCAGATTATCAGATGTTCAGGGGTTTTACTAAATTGTGGCTTAATTGCATTTTGTTTATCGACCTCTGCTTGTTGTCAGTGAATGAGGGGCTGAACACTTGCCTTGACCTAAGGCTTCTCACAGTCGTATCTAGTGTAGACCATCCTAGAGACTCGAGCTCTGTATTGCAATATATCAGTGTAGGTAACTTTCCAGACGTTACATCTCAGGCTCATTTTATGGCAATGCTGTGACTATCTCTCGCCTGAGTACACACCTGTTACTTTCTGGAGTTATTTCAAGAATGGTGCGTCTGAACACCGGAAACACATGATCTTCAGTTACTAAAACAGTGTAACGAACAAGTCAGCACTGGAACTACTGACTGAAGAGACTGACTATAAACCTTGCACAATCCACCCACTCCAGGCCATTGGACCTTTATAGGGACATCTATAGTAATACAGGACCTCAGGCCTCTGAGTATAGTTGTGTGCCCATGACCCCAGCCACTCACCACACCAATTGCCTGAATTTTTCAACTGGAAAATAGAAAAGCCACATAATAAAATTTTACTTTGCGCCATTATGTTGCCACGGTCTGCCACGCAGAGCAGAAGGACCTGATGTTTCTTTACCAATTGCTGAAGGACCTGATCTTTCTTTCTTGGAGTTATACACATCCTCCTTGTACTGTCTGTATACTGTTTGCTTTATGACTGCTGCAATGATTGGAAGTTATTGCTCAAAGAACAGACTATTATAGTCTCTAATGAGTAACGGAGTACAACCCGATACAGCATTATACATAGTCTTATCTGTATGTGTAGTGTAAAAGGTGTCTTTTCTAGGCCTCCAGTAGCATAACAGAGATGTACTCCCCTGTTCAATCCTGCCCCTTAATTATAAGATGACTCCACCCCATTCTCATTAGATGAGGTTGCTAACCCCACCCTCTGAATTGACTGCTGACCCCATATGCTAATAACATTATTGTGCAGATACCACCATTGTTCAGATAATCTAATGCTAATGAGATGACAGCTGACACTACTCTCTCATGCTAATGAGATGACAGCTGACACTACTCTCTAATGCTAATGAGATGACTCTGCTGACACTACTCTAATGCTAATGAGATGACAGCTGACACTACTCTCTAATGCTAATGAGATGACAGCTGACACTACTCTCTAATGCTAATGAGATGACTCTGCTGACACTACTCTCTCATGCTAATGAGGTGACTCTGCTGACACTACTCTCTAATGCTAATGAGATGACTGCTGACACTACTCTAATGCTAATGAGATGACAGCTGACACTACTCTCTAATGCTAATGAGGTGACTCTGCTGACCCCACACTCTAATGCTAATGAGATGACAGCTGACACTACTCTCTAATGCTAATGAGATGACTGCTGACACTACTCTCTAATGCTAATGAGATGACATCTGACACTACTCTCTAATGCTAATGAGGTGACTCTGCTGACACTACTCTAATGCTAATGAGATGACAGCTGACACTACTCTCTAATGCTAATGAGATGACTCTGCTGACCCCACACTCTAATGCTAATGAGATGACTTTGCTGACCCCACCCTCTAATGATGGCAATTATGATAACCCCGCCCTCTTTAATAATTAACTCTGTCCCAGTCCACACAACAAACCAGACAAGTGAATTACAGGAAATGTCAGTGTATACTGTATTTTTTTACAGTGGTCATTGTGAAGTGTTTATATTTTGCATGTATCCTTAAATCTAAAAAAAATTTAATATAATAAAACCTGATTAAAATATCACATTTTCTGAAGATAAATTCCTTTTCTAGGACTGGGCGGCCTCTGCAGTGCTCCTAAATATATTGACTAAATCTCCATCACTGCGGCCCTCCAGTAGCTAACGGTTACAGGAAGTTGTGCTTTACTGTAGACTGCTCTCCATGCAGCACAGACTTGTTTAGGCCCCTCCCATTAGTGGCAGAGATGAAGTTCTTATTATTTAGTTATTGTTAGTTTTTTTTAATTTTATTTTTTCTTTCTCTTCAGATGCAAGAATGAACAATCCGTCAGAAAATAGTAAATCATCGGAGAGCGGAGATGGGAACACAGGTACCGGCCTGGGCGGGGGGACGGGGATTCTTGTGGGATTTACACACCAACTCAGCTTTCTACTCCACAAGTTGTTAGGAAATCAATGGGGCAGACTGGAGTATGGATTAGCCGCTGTATTCTGTGGGCCGGTCAATGGCGGGGATAGATCCGCTCCTCTCCATTAAGGGCACAAAAGTGGATTTATTATGTCAAAAATTATATCCTGTTTCCGTATTACACCCTACTGGGGTGTAAGGAGATTATGGGGGTGGTCTGGACATGACACGGGGCATTGATCGCAGTAGCTGTCACTATTTCTGTGCAGTGATGGCCAGGGTGCACTGCCTCGCTACTAGTGATATGGCTGCCCTAATACACGTCTTACACGTCTTCCCTCTTGTGCATGTACATTACATTCATTTCTTTTGTGCTTTTTTCATTTTTGCACGCGCTTGATCTTTCTATCGCTTGCGCTCACTTTTATTTTGCATGCAATGACTTGCTTTTTTTCACACGCTAGGTCTTTTTTGCGCACTCTTGCACCCTTATCTTTTGTACAAAATACCTAGTGCACACACTTGCTCCCTGTAGTTGCACATGCTATCTGTTTTTTGCGCTCACTCTTTTTGCACAACTTTGCTGCCTCTTTTTGCACACATCTGGTCACGTGCACTGCCTGCTGCTTGTGCGGTTTATTGCACTTGCTCACTTTTTGCACACATCTGGTCACGTGCACTGCCTGTTGCTTGTGCAGTTTATTGCACTTGCTCACTTTTTGCACACATCTGGTCACGTGCACTGCCTGCTGCTTGTGCAGGTTATTGAACTTGCTCACTTTTTGCACACATCTGGTCACGTGCCGTGCATGCTTCTTGTGCGGTTTATTGCACTTGCTCACTTTTTGCACACATCTGGTCACGTGCACTGCCTGCTGCTTGTGTGGTTTATTGCACTTGCTCACTTTTCTGGTATTTTTTGCGCACTCTGTATTACAGAGCTGTCCGGGGTGGACACTTTTTATACTTTGCACGTTTCTGATTATTTTTGCAGCTTGTTGACTTGCTCTTCCTTTCTGAAAATGTCCCCACCACTCAGATATGACTCAGATATACTTTTTTGGAACACCGACTAAATGTTGAAATCTCTTCATTGTATTTCAGGCACACAAACAAATGGTCTGGACTTTCAGAAGCAACCGGTGCCTGTCGGGGCGGCCATTTCATCAGCCCAAGCACAGGCCTTCCTCGGACATCTCCACCAGGTACGGGCGGCACGTGCAAATAGGGGTTAGGATGAAGTAGCCCTTTACAGTAGTGTGTACAGGAGGCTGGACCTACAGGGAGACTTGGGTCATGTGACCGCAGGTCCCACACCACCCAAAATATTAGTGAAGTGGCTTTTGGGTAATTTATTATCCGGTTTCTACTATTGACTACACCATAGTGAGTTCACGGTGGTTTCCTGCTGTGAATGGGCTGAAGTTTTTGTTACCTAAGGCTGGGTTCACATCTGGCTGGGACTCTCCGTTCAGAGACTCTATCGAAATCGCCAAACAAAAATAGTACTGCAAAGCTGACGCTTTCATTCAGCGGCTTTACATTTAAAAAATAGACTCCCGGTGGACCTCATTATAGTCCGTGGGATCCATCGGACTCCGCTCGTCTGCATGATTTTAGTAGTCCATTTGTCAGTTGTTGTGGTCCTCCAATGGACCAGAACAACGGACACCCTGACTTTAGTGTGAACCTAGTGTAGGCCTTCTTGTTGTTGGTTTCTAGTAAAGCAACCTACTTAAGTGAAAACAAACTACTGAAGACGTGTTATAAAGATGTCGGGATAAATATTAGCGGACTGTATTGATGATGCTATCTGAGGGCGGAGCTTCATTTTAAAGCTCCTCCCACAGCATTAAGGACTTGATTGCAAATGATGCACCATAAGAATATGATCGGTGTACTTCTCAGGTCTACAGTTTCCGGCCACTGGTGTCTTATAAGAGCACGATCAGTGGGGGTTATGGCGTGGCTGGAGTTCTACTTTAAGTCTTGAAGGCTGTGCGTGTTCCTCGGTGTTATGGGATATCCAGACAGGACTCTTTGTATCTAGGCGTCCCTTCTCCTGTATCTGGTGGAGCAGTGTCATGGCGGGGGCGGTTTACCTGAATTGTTGCCTGGTCGGGGGGCTCTGTACAGTCCAGGGGAGGGGGCTGCTCTGCACCATTCGTGAGGCTGTCATACAGGATCTCCTCCTGGCCCTGCTGCTTCTCTGCCGACACTGGTCAAAGGAGCTCCATGGATCCATCATCGATTCATTACAGAGCTCGGACCCCTACAAAGAGGAACTTCTTACGTACATTTGTGGTCAGCAGGCCTGTCAGTAACTGCAAGAGAAGGAGCCATGTTTTATTGTAGCCCACACCTACATGTCAATTTGAAGTGAACCCGTTGGGTCGATTTGGGACCCTAAACCACCCACAGCTCCTTATAGACCGGGGGGGTTTAGGGTCCCAAATCGCCCTTTTTTACAGTCATCCAAGCCCCGCATTTAAAAACCAAAACAACCCTTTATACTGACCCAGAGATGCGTCTGAGAAGTCTCATCGGACTCCTCTCTGGTGCTCCCGGCGCCTGCGCAGGTCTTCTGTGAAGCGGGGGATGTAAACCGCAGCTTCACTGTGCATGCACCCAAAGTCCTGCGCATGCGCACTGAAGCCGAGGTGTACGCCTTAAGTGAAGGACTGCGCCAGTACGGGGGGTGTGAAGGGTTTTTATGTTCAGTGCGGGCTCAGATGGCTTTACACGGATGGGCGATGTGGGACACTAAACCCCCAGTCCATAAGGGCACTGTAGATGGTTTAGTGTCCCAAATCACCCGGTCAGGTTTCCTTTAATATGTATGGCAGCTTCAGAAATCTGGACTGCTCTCTCCTGATAGGGATCTGGTGTAGGGATCCACTCCAGAGTCCCCCTGTATTTTGGGATGCTTTTTCTTGCTGGACCTTTTTGGTTGTGTTATTATAAAGGTGTTTCTCGGGACTGTGATATTGAGTGCACCTTCCTCTTCTCTGGCCAGTGATGACATGTTCATTGGACATGGTACAGCTCAGTCCCATTTAAGCAAATGAGTCAGATTCTGCACTTTTTGCAGACAGAGAAAGCCTCAGTCCCTTTAATACAGCACGATTTCTTATAGGTTATTGCCAGGGTGGTGGTGTTTTTTTGGAGGGCTTTTTTTTATTCCTAGAAACAGCGCCACCCTTGTTTGTGGGCTGTCTTTGGTATTGCAAGTAGATTGTGCTATAATACCAGATTGTGATATCCAGCCGATTAAGAAGTTTAACCATATGTGAGCCAGGTGTTGACTGAATTCACCCGCTGTGTTTGCGCTGTATTCTAGGTCCAGCTCGCTGGCACGAGTTTACAGGCCGCTGCACAGTCCTTAAATGTACAGGTAAGAATCCTAAAGACGCTCGCCAGGCGTCCTCCATCTTTAGTGGAGGTCCAGTGCTGTAATCCATACTGTCAGACACACTGCAGATATTAGGGCCACCTTTATGTGCCGTTGGCGGTCGCTCTAATATCCAGTGGTCGTGGCTTACAGTACGCTGGTGCTGACTGCTGCATGTCACCAATACGCCTGATCTAGCATGCTTGATTGATTTTCTTATTTTTTTGGGGGTTAATTTTTGGCTGACCATGTGCATGTGCTTGGACTGATGATCCCATAACCTTGTATGGAGTGAACGGGTTGAATCTGTGACTTTTTGGGAAGTCTGTTTTGATCATTTAGACCTTAAATGTTATTCAGAACATGTCAAGAACTGTAAAAAGTGCAAACCTGCAGTCCCATGCAATAAAGACTTTCCCTTGCATGAGCAGGCAGGTTCTTCATGGCGAGACGCTTGCACTTACTGTGGTTTTGTTTCTTGCTGCCTATACAAGTTTGTATATACCATACAGGAAGGTCATGGGGCCCTCGGACAGAGGGGGCCCTGCTCTGTTTGGATCCATCAGCATTGCTGCCAGCAGGACCCTATGTAGGATTCCAAAGAAAGCAAGGAATTAAGAATTGACCAAAGGGTCATAGAGATATTTGCTCTCTCTTTTATGTCTGCCACACAAACCATCGTGTCTGCGCCAGCCGGATGTCTCTATACTACATCTCACTATCGCTAGGGAATGTGGCAGATGATCGGACGTAGATAGTGGCCTTATGTCTCTAGTCAGCGACATCCCTGCATCTCTTTTTATTACAGCCATATGACCTGATCAGACAGGACAACCCCTTTAAGAGTGAGTTCAGGTATCTCATGTTTTCTGCAGGTGTCCAGGACACTGCCATACTGTAGGGACTCACAGTACAATACACAAGGGTGCGGTTCGTTCTCCATCGGCCTCATGTGACAGGACCAAAGCCATGTGGGTATCCTCTGAAAATCTTACCCCTTCAGTGTACAGAGGCTCCATCTGCCACCTGTGGACCTGGTCTAGATGCAGAGACCCCTTCCCTATTCCCATATTACTACAGATTTGTGTTTTAGGCAGGGGTGATCATAGTATAATGTCCTTTTTACTTGCCCACACACCGTACAGTGCCCCTTTACTGGTCCCCACACAGTACAGTGCCCCCTTTACTGGTCCCCACACAGTACAGTGCCCCTTTTACTGCTCCTCCACATTACAATGCCCCCCTTTACTGGTCCCCACACAGTACAGTGCCCCTTTTACTGCTCCTCCACATTACAATGCCCCCCTTTACTGGTCCCCACACAGTACACTGCCCCCTTTACTACTGGTCCCCTCACAGTACGGTGCCCCCTTTACTGGTCCCCACACAATATGGTGCCCCCTTTACTGGTCCCCTCACAGTACAGTGCCCCCTTTACTGGTCCCCACACAGTACAGTGCCCCCTTTACTGGTCCCCACACAGTACAGTGCCCCCCTTTACTGGTCCCCACACAGTACAGTGCCCCTTTTACTGCTACTCCACATTACAATGCCCCCCTTTACTGGTCCCCACACAGTACACTGCCCCCTTTACTACTGGTCCCCTCACAGTACGGTGCCCCCTTTACTGGTCCCCACACAATATGGTGCCCCCTTTACTGGTCCCCACACAGTACACTGCCCCCTTTACTGGTCCCCACACAGTACGGTGCCCCCTATACTGGTCCCCTCACAGTACGGTGCCCCCTTTACTGGTCCCCTCACAGTACGGTGCCCCCTTTACTGGTCCCCACACACTACGGTGCCCCCCTTTACTGGTCCCCACACAATACGGTGCCCCCTTTACTGGTCCCCTCACAGTACGGTGCCCCCTTTACTGGTCCCCACACAATACGGTGCCCCCTTTACTGGTCCCCTCACAGTATGGTGCCCCCTTTACTGGTCCCCACACAATACGGTGCCCCCTTTACTGGTCCCCACACAGTACGGTGCCCCCTTTACTGGTCCCCTCACAGTACGGTGCCCCCTTTACTGGTCCCCACACAGTATATGGCAGGACATAATGTGCAATGTTCCCTGGCCTCGGACCTGTGGTGGGCCTGGATTAATCCAATAGATACCAGTCAGTCCACCACTGCTGGGGCCCTCCTTATCACTGGAGCACCATGCAATTGCATGGGTTGCTTTATGGCCAAAGACTCCCCTGCATTTGCCACCCAGCTTTCTCAGAATCCGATCTGGTTAGTGTTCTTCTCCTCACACCCTCAAATGCAAACTGTTGTGTGAAGTCTTTTCTGAGCTCCTCGGGAACCGTAATGAGCAGTTTTTGATGTGCAAACATTGTCGTCCTGATGAAGGCGGCGGCGGTGGGGGGCAGCATACCGGGGACATGACGACCGATCTCCTGGCAATGAATCCCACCGTCTCGTCTTCCTCACCAACCTATACTCCCCATGCTTTCACTAGACTCATTTATCCTGAGCCCCCGAGCTTGCTTCCTATTCATTCTCCTAAATGCATTATCACTTAAGTAAGCAGGTGTCAATGCCGCAGGGCACCGCGTGCGCTCTCCAAACGCTGAGATCGCTGCGGAGATAATGGAGCCCCCTACAAGAAGTCGTCAGGAGAGGTCCCTTATTGTTTTGCACAGGGCCGGGGTGAGACGAGAGGACGCGGCCCATACCTCTTTTACCTATTTGCAAGCGATCCTTAAGTCAGCCTTTCACAGACTACAATGGATTGTGAGTCACCCCAACGCCACCCCCCAAACGGCGCTGAAAGGAAGGTAGAGCTGTAGATGGGGAGGGGGCAGAGCGGTTACTATGCAGCTACGATGACCTTCCATTTCCAGTGAAAGAAGCTTGAAAATTGTCTGTCGTTGCCATGGTAAAACTTTTTTTTTTTTTTTTTTTTTTTTTGCCGGTCCCCCCGCCCCTCCACTCGAGAGGGATGTTGGCAAACAGGCAGCATCTCCGGAGCAGAATGTTTACTGTCCTGTACTGTAATTATCTGGCAATGACTGGCAGAATTAATCAGAGCTTTATGTTAATTATCCGCTCTGCGCTCCCCGAAACAGGTGCTGGGAAATATGCAAATTAATGCAGAATGCAAATGCGTCGCCTAACCGGTTTTAATTACCATAAAACGTGCACGCTCTCTTCTGCTCTCCTCCTGACAACAGCTTTTCAGACCTGTGACTACTGTCACACCTTCTCTGCATTGGCAACCATGCTGCTGCACTGCAATTTATTGTCCCCCCAAGAACCACTGAGTGACGGCAAGTGTAGGAAAGTGCCCGAACCCCCCACACACCTCCTTCCTGGTCATTACTTTGTCACATCTCTCCAACGCGGAGTGACTTTAACTTTACCATTCTTTTTAACATTTTTGCCGTAATTAATACGGTGTGGGTGGCAGTCGTAAAAGGGTTAAATGTGGGAGCATGAGGAGCGAACACGTAAAATGGGGCTTGCCATTTGCATGCTCAGATTTTTGCATCGGCATGTTCATGGTCTTGTCGAGGAATATTAAGAGGTAATGAAGAGTTAATGTCCACGAGAGACAGAAAAAGTATGGTGATGTCATATTCACATATATACACTCATAGTGAAGATGGAAGGCAAGGAACGCAGAAAGAGGGAGGGAACGTCTATACAAGAGTCATCAAACTACTGCACAGCTGTACATCACTGGGACCATAATCATACACATTCATACTGATGAGCGGGAAAAAGGAAGTGACATTCGTCACACATAAAAGCAGCTGTCACTGTTGTAAGACCACTCAGCCCGGATGTACAAGAATATAACTACTATAATACTACCTACTATGTACAAGAATATAACTACTATAATACTGTCCCTATGTACAAGAATATAACTACTATAATACTGTATCCTATGTACAAGAATATAACTACTATAATACTGCCCCTATGTACAAGAATATAACTACTATAATACTACTCCTATGTACAAGAATATAACTACTATAATACTACTCCTATGTACAAGAATATAACTACTATAATACTGCTCCTATGTACAAGAATATAACTACTATAATACTACCTCCTATGTACAAGAATATACCTACTATAATACTACTCCTATGTACAAGAATATAACTACTATAATACTGCTCCTATGTACAAGAATATAACTACTATAATACTGCCCCTATGTACAAGAATATAACTACTATAATACTGCTCCTATGTACAAGAATATAACTACTATAATACTGCTCCTATGTACAAGAATATAACTACTATAATACTGCCCCTATGTACAAGAATATAACTACTATAATACTGCTCCTATGTACAAGAATATAACTACTATAATACTGCTCCTATGTACAAGAATATAACTACTATAATACTGTATCCTATGTACAAGAATATAACTACTATAATACTGCCCCTATGTACAAGAATATAACTACTATAATACTACTCCTATGTACAAGAATATAACTACTATAATACTGCCCCCTATGTACAAGAATATAACTACTATAATACTGCTCCTATGTACAAGAATATAACTACTATAATACTACCCCCTATGTACAAGAATATAACTACTATAATACTGCCCCCTATGTACAAGAATATAACTACTATAATACTGCCCCTATGTACAAGAATATAACTACTATAATACTACCTCCTATGTACAAGAATATAACTACTATAATACTGCTCCTATGTACAAGAATATAACTACTATAATACTGCTCCTATGTACAAGAATATAACTACTATAATACTACCTCCTATGTACAAGAATATAACTACTATAATACTGCTCCTATGTACAAGAATATAACTACTATAATACTGCCCCTATGTACAAGAATATAACTACTATAATACTGCTCCTATGTACAAGAATATAACTACTATAATACTACCCCTATATACAAGAATATAACTACTATAATACTGCTCCCTATGTACAAGAATATAACTACTATAATACTACCTCCTATGTACAAGAATATAACTACTATAATACTACTCCTATGTACAAGAATATAACTACTATAATACTGCTCCTATGTACAAGAATATAACTACTATAATACTGCTCCTATGTACAAGAATATAACTACTATAATACTGCTCCTATGTACAAGAATATAACTACTACGGTATAATACTGCTCCTATGTTCAGGGCAGGATAAGTGTAGTCGGTGTGGTTTCCTGTACCATTCATGTATATATGAGATCATTCAGTAGATGTGGATTATAGCGGTTACACATTATTCTGATGCGGTTCTGTATGGCGCTGTGTTTGGTACCATTCTCCTCACCTTGTTCAGTATCTCATCGTCCACCTTCTCGCTCCAGCACAGATTATATGCACACTCATGGTGAGCAGGCTGGGTATTGCGGCACGTCTATACGTTTCCCCGTCCCAATCCCTCACATTATGACACATAGATGGGAGTTTGCAGGCTGAGAGCTCCCTGGAGGAGCACATTCATGAGTGTTAATGCTTTTCTCCCAGCCGACAAATCAATTTTATCTCTAGTTTTGATGCATATTCTTTGTGACTGCAAAAAAAATGTCTTCATTAGGTAAAATTACATGGCACGTTTAAGGTTCTCTGGTCTCTGAGGATAAAGCAGCACATCTCAGTCTCGCAGACTCTTCTGCTCTCTAAAGTCTCTGTTAATGTTTGATTGTAGAGTATATTGGACCATCCATGGAGTATACACGTTATCGTGGTGATCATGCACCAATTTATGGAACAACATGTTAGTGCAAGAATTCCTGTCCTGCTCCATCATGGCTCGATGTTATGTCTTGGTGGACCTTCCCCTAAAAATATGGTTACAAAAGTTTACATGTCCTTTATTGTTCAGTGAATACTCTGTTAAAAAAAAAAAAAAAAAAAGTTCTAAAATTTTTGATTAAAAATTTACCATTTGTGTCTACAGCTTCTTGGCAGGTACATGTGTGTCTCCATGGTTACAGACTACAAACATACCCTATGTAGTCTGATCCTGCACTCATGTCTCCTCTTACAGTCTGTAAGCTATCCTGAAGAGCGGTAATGGAGTAAACCGTGCCTGCGTATTCAGACTACACAAGGTTTCCTTGTTGTCTGTAACCGTGGAGACGCATCAGGCAGCATAGGTGCTGTACTCACCTCAAGTCGAGAGTTTAAGAAACTACTATTTGCAAAGTTGCTTAAATTTTTTTTTTTTTTAATTTTGTGTGTAAGTGATAAAGAAGGAGTGGAGTAACACGTTACTGTAAGATCAGGCTACAGAAAAGCTGGAGCAAAAAAAAGTGGCAATTTTAAGTGCCACGCTTGCGGCCCACTGGCCATTATACCCCTCTCCCCTTTTATCTGATCTTCCTGTCATGTCACACAAGAGGAGACGGTTAGAAGGGGTAACATGATCGCAGGATCAGACTACATAGAATGTATTTGTAGTCTGTTACCATGGAGACACACACATCTGCTTAGGAGATGTAGACAATATAGTGGATTTTTTTTTTTACCAAGACTATTTGCCACTTTGCGTCATTTTTTTATTTTTTTTTTTTGATCTATTGGAGTTTAAATAGTTCTAGATTGCTTGTTGACTATATACGTACGGGTGGTCCATGCTTAACGCTTTATGGACATATATAATGACCTGGCACAGTTAAGCAGCTGCACAAAGTTGTGTACCTGTAGGATTTAGATGCTGGCTGGTTTATTACCATCCCTGCCTTCCCGATCACCGCCATGATGCGGCTCCTCTTCCCACGGTCACATGACTGCGAGGGGCTGGGAACTGTGTGAGCTAATGGGTCCTAAAGGACTCAGCTCTACAGTATAGCGTAGGAGGCTGCAATCCTCCTGTAACTAATGTATCAGCCCCAGTTACAGGGGAAATCGGCCAAAAAAAAAAAAAAAAAAAAAATGTTAAAATTCCCCCCAAAGGTCTATTGAAATATATAAAATAACATACCGTATATATAAAAGGCCAAATAAAAAAATCATGCCCATGTCACAGGTTCTAGACCTGCCTCCAGTGACACAATAATGTCACCTTCATTAAAAAAAAAAAAAAATAATAATTACTAAGGGGAAAACTGTTATATATATATAAATATAAATTTTATTGAAAAAAATGAAAACATGTTTCCCTTTTTTTATTTAGATTTTCTCAAATATTTAAAAGAAAAAGCGGCAAAAATAAAAACATCAAAAAAATAAAGCCCTATGTGTCACCGAAAAAAGATGCAAAAAAAAAAAAAATTTCAATAACCCAAAATAAAAATTAAAAAAAAAAATGTTACAGGCCTCATAACCACTTGTATGAACAAAAATGTATTCGGTCCTGTAGTGGTATAATAATAAATAATTAAAGATGGTTGCAGAAGTATACATACCCCTGAAAAAAACCTAAAGCTGCTCCTAATCTAGTAGACGTGAATAGTTTCTGTTCCGGATGTTACTGTAGGTGGTGGCGGAGCAGAGAGGACTGTGGGAAGTCGGCGTGCTCCTTGTAATGTGATTGCAGCTGAGAAGTCTATTAGTATTAAGTGGCCTTGTCTGTGAGCAGATGGCTACTTATACAGCCCTCAGATACAAATATCATGTCGCCCGTGTGTTCACCGCCGGGGCATGTCACGCTAACAGCCTTACCCTGCCTCCTCCAATTACCCGCACAATGCCAGCCTTACGTAATTATCATTTGTTTCAACCTCTCATGTAAATAACTCTTGACGAGATAAACACTGACTGAGGAGCGATGAGACGGCGTATGCTGCCTCTCCAACAGGCAGGGAGTGCTGTATATTATATCCTTACACAAGTGGAGCGCGGTGACCTGTAATCTGCTGGCTCTGCGCTGAGCGCCTTCACTGCAGGTGTAGTGAAAAGGACCAAACCAGAAACCTTCTGCAACAATGTCATATACTTTCTCAACACAATTGTTTGCTGTTAGTGAATGGAAACCTTCTGACCCGGATCCAGAGGCCGAAAATGTGCATGTACCATAAAAGCAGTGCAAGTACGTGTCTCCATGGTTACAGACTACAATCAAACCCTGTGTAGTCTGATCCCTGAATTTATGCCTCCTCTCTTACTGTCTGTAAGGCCCGCTTCACATCTGCGTTCGGGTTTCCGCTTGGGGACCCCCCTAAACAGAAACCTATACGCATAAAAAGCGTTTTACCTGTGAAACCCGTGGACCCCATAGACTATAATGGGGTCCGTGTGGTTTCCGCTCGGTTTCCACACGAAACAAGCTTAGAGAAAAGTACTGCAAGCAGCACTTTCCTCTCCGCATGTTTCGTCCGGAAACCACATGGACCGCATTGTAGTCTATGGAGTCCGCGGGTTTCCCAGGTAAAAGCCTTTTTATGCGTATAGGTTTCCGTTCAGGGGGTCCCCGAACAGAAACCCGAACGCAGATGTGAACCCGGGCCTAAGTTATGAAGTCATGAAGAGAACTAGTGGAATAAACTATGACTGAAGGATCAGACTACGCAAGGTTGCTTGTAGTCTGTAACCATGGAGACACACAGGGCAGCAGTTATTCCGGATGTTACTCTAGATCAGGGGTCTGTAAGCTTCAACACTCCAGCTGCTGTGAAACTACAACTCCCAACATGCTCCATTCACTTCCATGGGAGTTCCAAGAACAGCAGAGCAAGTATGCATGCTGGGAGTTGTAGTTTTACAACAGCTGGAGTGCCGAAGGTTGCCTACCCCTGCTCTAGATGATATGACTGTGGGATGTGATCGGATCACTTTTCAAAAAGTTTCCATTCACTGACAGCTAGCTGGGATGTTAGCACCAAGTATATTAAACTGTTGCGGTTTTTTATTGCACGTGGATTAAGCTTTACATAAAAGTGGAAAATGTTAAAAACAGCTATTTAGGTTAGACGCACTCAGTGCCCCTTATCTCACATGAGGTATTCGGTTCATAAAGGGTCAATTAAACTGATTTTTATTTTGGTTTTGCCCATGATCTGTAGCCTGTGTATTGTGAGTGACCATGAGAAAGTAATTCAGGGCCGTCACCATTTTCTAGTAGAATACAAGTTGCTTTTAAAGGGGTTTGTAACCTTTAGCAACAATATATATTTTTATTGTTCCAATGTATCTAAAAAATAGAAAAAAAGTGTATCAAATTTGTAAAGAAAATCTTGATGAATAATAACAGTTTTGTGCCTATACATATAGCTCCTATACAGACTAAGGTCTCCATGGTGACAGACTACAAACGTAGTCTGATCCTGCAGTCATGCGATACGCCACTCTATCTGCCTGTAGGTTATCAAGAATGGGGTGGGGGATAGAGAGCGGAGTAAAGGCATGACCGCAGGATCAGATTTGGCAAGGTTTGTGTGTAGTCTATAAACATGGCCACACATAGGCCTGCCTCAGAGCTGCATACACAAAATGGTAGAACGTTTTTATTCCAAAAACATCGCAAAGATGCTTTTGTTTTTATTTTAAATAAATTGGAGCAATAAAAAGCATTGGTTGCCAAAGTATACATACCCTTTAAAGCAGGCGCTCGTACTAGTAAGCACTGTGTGAGGGGAGCATGACTTGTGCTGAAAATGTCACGTCTTCTTTTTGGCATGAACCATGTCGCTATGGTTATAGGGGTGCAGCGCTTCTTTGAGTAATCAAGGCTTCTATATTATAGACTAAATTCAAGGAAGAACCTGGGGAGCCTCCGCAAGCAGTCCAGCCCTCCCAGCAGCCCTCCTTGCAGGCGGCCATACCCCAGACACAGCTTATGGTGGCCGGTGGACAAATCACTGGGGTAAGCAAACGCGGTCTACTCTTCATTTGGCACACGTGTATCTATCGTGGAGTGGAGGCTGGAGCTGCAAGGCAGACTGTAGTAAAATCGTAGTCAGGGGGGAGTATTTTATTATGTTTTTTTTTTTTTGCATGCATGCACCAATGACCTCACACCTAGAAATTCTGAAATATTACAAACCATGCCAAAGGTGGCGCCGTTCCTTATGGTCACCGCAACAATGTCTGCCCTGTAGGTCCAGCCTTGTGGATACAAAGCAATGGATTGTGGGAAGGTTTTTGCTTCATTGTGGGACAAGTCTGTTTATTAGGAGGTGTATCCCTAACAACCAGGCTGTCACACTTAGATAAGCATTATTAGGGCACATTGTCATCATGGAGGGGGGCTTCTTGTTTGGGACCCCCTCTTTGAGCTAGAGTGGGAGAGCAAAATGGCTCTGGGGTACTCAGTCCACCAAAATATATTGCATGGCAGCCTATACACTTTTAATGGGCATTATGTAATACTATATTTCTCCTGCAGAGGTCACTGCAGGGAAAATATGTGGTCCAATGAGAGATCCTCTTGCAGAATAAGCTGTTCATCAGGGATTGCAGACCTCGAGTGAAGAGGTTGTTTCATTAAAGGGATCCTTTGTGACCAGATGAGGGTGATATTCCTTATGGATTATACTTCATGTGTCTTGCCAAAGCTTTATTTTTTTCAATCCAGATTACCCCTTTAAGTAGAAAATCAAGACCTTAAGTCTTATTTGTTTCATCAGATTTTGGAGCTTTTGATTTAAATTTTTCATTTATGACAATTATTTTTGAGCAAGATTTTTATTTTTTTTTTCTATAGTGTTACTGGAAGTTCTGTCATCTCCACAGATTGATGCCTGAAATAATGAATACTTCCAGACTTTACAGTCATCTGCTAGCTAGCGTGTGCCAAATGTGTGAAATGCGTTGGGTTGCAATCTGTTCATGTGCAATGCAAAGTTGGGAAGAAAAAGTGGAGGGAAAAGTGACTATTTGGTCGCCCGGTACCAGAGGACTCTTGTCGTGGAGGTTGTAGGAGCACAGATCGTGTATAGATACAGATAGGCTGTTATAGTTCATGCCTGACAACAGGTGAGGCTAAACTGTTGTCTGTTACCAAGGGCAACCGGCAAGTTTTAAAAACTGTTATGAACGTAAAGGGAGAAGACCTTTAAAATGAGCCAAAAACAGTAAAAAATCACCCTTTTTGGGTAGATTTAAGCATTGACTGTGTACTATGTGTACGTTTATTACAGTATTATATGGCAGGACGCTCTCTTGTTGGGGGGTTTCCTTAAGTGGATTTGATTGAAGGGGGTCTCTAGACTTTAGATTCCTGTCTACAATTTTGCGTGAACGGGAGGCAGACATGTGTGTCCCAATATGAGACCGGTCCCACGCGAGAGAATGGCAACTGGAGATGGAATTTGGTCAGGGGGTCACTGTTGGTTTCCATGGCGTAAGTGATGGGATTGAGCTGTCACCCCTGACATTAGGCGCCGTAGTCACCCCGAAATCCGCTATGGAGGGTCTGAATGGTGAGAACCCTGGAGGTGTTCTGTGGGCAGGCGGCCATACATTTCAGACGGGTTTCCTGAGTTCTGCGTCTTCCCTACGATGTCCATATAATCTCATAAGACTTAGGAGGAGTCATTTAGTTCGTGCACTCCCTTCTAAGTATATGGCTGTCTTAAAGGGGTAAAAATCCTTCAGTTGGGAAATCCCAACAATGTTCGATGGATTTGTAAAAATCCCATTAAGTCTAGCGCCGCTAGATGGGTTTTTCTGGTTTAGACCACCTACAGCCATCTGATGTTTTGACACGGGCCTTATTATTGGACCGAAACATGGCGATTTTTCAGTGGATTCCATAATAAACTCACAGATTAATGGTGCAAGCGTCAAGTACTCCTTAGGTTTTTCCCCATGGTACATCAGTTTTAGCTACCATTTCTCAAATCTTTCCCACCTTGGGTGACGTTTCGTTGTTACGCTGGCTGGTCCCTGTTATACAGTAAGGGTGGCTCATTCAGCCAGTGACTATTGCTTCCAACCACCCATACACGTGCACGCTTGGCTCGGCCAGGTGTGCACATCATCTTATTGAGGAGGGCAGAGTTAACTCGTCTCCCTTGAGAACAAAGGCAAAATCCAACAAGGGGATAAAGTTGGACATTTCCCTGTACACATTAGATGGTGGCCCAATCCTGCTGAATCCTAAAACCCTTCCAGTAGAGTTTCCAACTCTGTGGTTGATGCTAGAATGGAGAGGGTGAAAGTAGGTTCTCCTGGTGTGGCATGGAACCAGTAGGGGGCGCCATCTCGGCTTTGACCCATCACAGCTAACCCATCTTCGGCCTCGGTTTTTGTATATGCTTCCTCTATGGGCCAACCTAACCTGTCTGGCTTCACGTCAACATGGGCTTGTGTCCAATACTAACCATTACAGGAGGTGGACACTGGAGCCGAGACAGCGCCACCTACTGGATCCACACCGGGCCCAGAAGAACCTGCTTTTAATCACACCGTGGTCGAGTATGGGTTCTGGATACATCGGAACGGATCCTGGTAATAAGCCATTGCCGTACTGTATAGTCAGCAGCGGCTGAGCGATCTGCACATCCATACATTGCATAATCCCCTCCCTGTTTTAAGCTGCAAGTGTTGGATTTGAGGAGAAGACGCGTCCTCCGCTCTCCTCACATCCTGTCGTGTTTATTCATCCACAATAAGATTACTGCCAATCTGGCACATTGATGGGAGCAGACGCAGCAGCATTATTATACAATTGGAGCTGATAAGTGTCAATGAGCTCGCTGCGTGCGGCTTGGGGCGAGCGGCGGGGGGGTGCCATTGTGGAGGAGAGGCGTGTTAGCTGCATGTTGAGAGAGCTGCTGCCACTTTTTGGTACAGCGTGTTTCTTCTGCTCTCTTGTATTCTGAGATTTTTCCGCAATTTAGCATTAAAGTGTTCCTGTTGCGATGCCGCTGCGTCAGACAAAACGACCCTAGGTGTCGCTTCACGGAGGGTTCGCACACTTCTGAAGTCTCTTCATCGCTCTGTGATGTGAAAAATGAAAATAAGCAAGTTTACAAATAGTCTTGAGAGAGAGAGAAAAAAAAAAGTTTCTCTCGTTTTGTGTATACAGCTCCTGTGCAGGCCAATGTGGCTCCATATACAAAGAAATCCTATTTGGGGAACTTTATTAAAGGGGTATTCCGGCCCAGGGGTATCTCAGCTCTGCGCCTATAGCTTGAATGGTAGGAGAACCGCCTCCGGCCCTGTCCTGTGCAGCCGCTATTGTCTCCAGGACGCAGCCAGATTAGCTGATCGGTGCGGAGACCGGGAATTGGACTCCTACTGATCAGGTACTGATGACCTGCTCGGAAAACAAAAAATTGTCTGAAACACTGGTCTTAAATTTGGTGGACCGTCTGTGCTCTCCAAACCAAAAACCAGGCCAGCTATGGGCTAGCAAATTTGTGATACGTGGTCTTTATAATTCACCCCCCACCCCTTTGTGTCTCATCCGGTAATCGTGATATTCTCTTCTACTGTCTCTAGGTTACCAAGAAGAGGAGACAAATGCAGAGGCGTACGACATGATTGCAGGGTCAGACTACACACAGAATTTATTTGTCGTCTGTTACCATGGCGACACCTAGGTCTGCATAGAAGCTGTTGAAACACAACTGTAAAAACATTTTTAAATTGCGATTAATTGGAAAGTTGCTTCTTCTTTTTTTTGGAATTGTAAGTATTTTGGACCCCTGTAAATCCGGGGTCAACAACCAGTGGCACTCCAGGCTGTCGGAGCATGTTAGGAGTTGTAGTAGGCACCAGAGTGCCTCCGAATCCTCACCTCTACCATAGCTGGACATGTTGCCAATGTAAATTCTAATTCTTAGATGGCTCAGTACACATTGTATCTGGACCTTTGGCTGCGGTATACATTGGAAAGATCGCACCGCAGTGTTCCGGATCCCGGTGCCCTTTAAGACTGGTTTCTAAAGCTGCAGTGAAGTCACTTAATGCTTCCAGTCTATTTTTTTTTTTTTTCTGTTTAAAGCGCCTGAACTCCAGGCCTGTAATTTCGGCGTTGTTACCCACCGCCTGATACCATGTAAACCCCCAGCGCTGGCACAAGGTAACAATCTGCGGCCTTGAGCATGCTATTTTCTTCACACTGACATTTTTGTATGTTATGAGAAATTATACATATTTTCCGCACTCTTCAATGTCGCTCTCGTCTCTGAAGAACGTACTGAGAAAAAGAATTTCAATGATTCTGAGATCTGTGTGCCGGTACAACCCGGTGTTTTCTTATTTCACTCGGAGAATAAAAACAAGGCGGAAAATGTATTTGCATTTAAAGAGGTTATAATCCTCATAGCGCTCCCGTACACCCCGCCGATCCATGTACAAAGCTCTCTATGTGATGCCTGTACGTTAATACCGGAGCCTTAAAGGGACAGTCCATTCAGAACTTGGTAAAAACCAGCGGTCACAAAGTGTATCGGTGCATCGCTTTCCTTTATGCTGTAAAAGCTGTGCTTGTATCTCTTGTATTGACTGCTTGCTACAATGTTGCCAGTTGTCACTGTTTTCTGCATGACACACCTCCTAGGTTTTTGGACGGCCCTAGAGGAACTCGTATGTTTTATTATCTCATGCATTTTAGTAGACTTAAATACTTTAGATATTAAAGGGGTTGTATTTTTTTATGCTATGCCCTGTATAGTGACCGGGTGCCGGTACTACAGCACAACTCACATTAAAGTCGGTAGGAGCTGATCTGCAGTACTGGAGTCGGAGCCAACGGGTTCCAGCCCCGTGTTGTATATGGTACGGGTGTTGGACGTGACGCCCATACAGCTGATCCATACAGGGTCGGCCTGTCACTCCCCCCCTACCCTCTCAGCGAACAGGTACCCTAAGGATAGGCCATAAAAAATTTCTGGACAACCCCTTTAACTCAAAATCATCTGAATATAGAAACGTAACACATAAAATAGAAGGTCTATTCACATTGTATCTAAGTATGTCACCCACCCTTAAAGGGGTTTTTTGAAACTGTGCTATTGACATTCGATCAGTAAAGTCCTTGGGTGAACTCCATTTCCTCTCCCGACATCACCTGCATTGGTCACATGACCACGCGGCGGCTAAGTCCCATTCAGATTAATACGGCTGAAGGGGCTGCAGTGCTTGGTATTGCAACTCAGTCAGCTGATCTGTGGGGGTTCCACATGTGGGGCCCCCACTGATCTGATATGGATTACCTATTCTAAGGTGATCAGTATCATAGTGCTGGAGAAACCCTTTAAGGATCCAAATCGAAGTCCTGGAAGCCCCTTTACAATCCACCCCATTATTTCTTCCCATGTGACAACTAAGCTCCACCCATTGTAGAAAGACATTGGATAAGTAGAGCTGGAAATAAGTTACGTTGGGGTTTTCAGTTCTACCATTTTTAAAGGGGCCAGAAGCTTTTCTGCGGCGTACACCAGAGCGGGATGTGGACGTAGCCGACCCTAGAAAGTTCCTGTGTTCATGGTTGTACAAAACAAATGTCACCGCTAAGATGGTTAGAGGAAATCTATAAAACCTGCTAAATGTTTAATGATTTATGTTTGCAAAAATGTAACTTTTGTGTAAATCTGGTGATTTTCATGGGAAATCCCTTTAACTTTGGAAGTAACAAGCGGTCGGGCAGCACCTAGCTGTATGTGTGAATGCAGCCGAAAGGCCCACGGGCATAGCGTCCCCACACCTGTAGCTTCGGGTCTGATGATGTTGTGGCTTTTGTGTGTCACTGCCGTTGTACCCTATTTGCTTGTGTTCACACTAGGAAAGTTTGCAGCGTTGGGCAAGGTGACCGCGTGCCCACCATAGGAAATGACCGGTACTAGGATATTGACTGCTGCAGTCTTTTCACTACTTACCAAGCACAGCGCCGTACATTGTATAGTGTCTGTGCTCGGTATTGCAGCTTAGCGCCATTCCTTTGAATGAAACTGCAAGTGACAACATGGTCATGTGACCAGTGGATGTGATGTCACCGGCCTGAGAAGAAGTGGTGGAGCTCAGTATCAGAGTCCCAGACAACCCCTTTAACTATGCACATCGCTACGAAAGCTGCGTCAACATGGTGTTAGAGATTTTGGCGACCTGACACATGCCAGGTGTCTCTCATTTGTAACAAGGCACGCAGCTGTGCAAGCAGGACATGTACAGGACAAGTTCTCAGCCTGCGCTATAACGGTACATGCTCATGGCGCAACAATGTGGCTGAAAGCAAAATCTGCAAGAAAGAATCTGTTGAAAATACACTGCAAAATGTAAATCCACCACTAAAAACACTAAAACATGACCTTTTTTTATTGCAGTTTTGTCTATTGCATGCTGGTATTTGTAGTTCTGCTGCAGCTAGACCATGGGTTACATAGTATCAGTTTATTAATGGCCCCCTTTTTTTGTTTGCAGTTAACACTGACGCCGACCCAGCAACAGTTGCTCCTACAACAGGCGCAGGCACAGCTGCTGGCAGCCGCCGTACAGCACTCCGCAAGCCAGCAGCATAGCGCCGCTGGCGCCACCATCTCAGCCTCTGCTGCTACTCCAGTGACACAGATCCCTTTCCCCCAGCCACTACAGATTGCACCGGTCAGTATACTTTGTATTCTCGCTCATCCCTTACCTGGTCTAGGCCCCGTGCACACAAGGCAGATCCCAGACTGGACTTCCCGTTACTGACCTAGTCAGGAGACAGGACGACTCGCACCATGGTGGTCTATCATGCTGGGTGTCCCTGTCTCCTCATACTATGTGCAGGACAGTGACACCGCAGGCAGGCTGGATTTTACAGTCCGGATTACCCTGTGTGCATGGGGCCTTACGTTAAGCATTGACTAAATCTGATATTTTTTTTCTTCCAGGATCTGCAACAGTTGCAGCAACTTCAGCAGCAAAATCTTAACCTGCAGCAATTTGTATTGGTGCATCCGACGACCAACCTGCCGCCAGCTCAATTCATCATCTCACAGACGCCACAGGGGCAACAAGGTAACCAGGCCGACCATTGCAAATCCATCACAACAACTTGTCTGTTGCTCATGATAGCCAATCATTTGACATCTATGGGTCTGCGGACAAGGTGGAGATTAGTCCTGGCACCTCCATAGAAGTGAATGGAGCATCGGCCACACTGGTGGTTCATTCACATGGAGGCTTTCGGTCCCTTGTCCCCCAGATCAATGGGGGGAACCAGCTATTGCCCCCCCTGCAGTCGGACACTTATTCCCTGTCCTGTGGCTTTTTTACATGAAAAACTGCTCTGAGATCCTTCTGTCCCTTCTGCACGCTTTGCCTTGGCTCTAATGAAGCAGGGGAGCAGAGTCTGGGGGACACATTAAGAAATGATATCTCAGCCATTGTAAAATGTAGAACCGTGCTGCTGGTGTCATATTATTGTATTACTTCCTGAGATGATATCTGTTTAGAACACCATTGAGATTGGCAACGGCTTCATATGAATATGTCAGTCTTTACTATGTGATTAACTAATATCTCTTTAAGTAAGACAGATTAGAATTGTGATCTGGGTGTCATATGAGATGAGAATCTCCTCTTTCACATGACACCAGAATCGCTTTTATAGGTTTTTATAAAGGCTGAGCTTAGAAGTGTTTAGTCTGTAGTGCCGCTCTCTGGGTAGTGGGTTCCCTTGTTATAGGGAGGGCAGTGCTTCGTGGGGAAAAAATATGCAAATTGTCCCGAACCCAGACAGAAGAAAACTTTATATTGTACCTCCAGGTCAGACCTTGTCTTACAGGACAGTTACCCATAGGTGGCACTAGAGAGAACTGTCCTTTCAGAGGACAGCTATATTTTATGTTTATTATGGTTAAAGGGGATGTCCAGGCTTAAGCTAGTCATATCCTGTCCTCAGGATAGGCTGTATATACCTGATCGATGGGGGGCAGGAAGCTCAGTCCCCTGTAGAGTGGCGGGCCGCCATCACTGCAGCTCCGGGCTCATTGCAGTCAGTGGGAGCTGAGCTCTAGTGACGGAGCTTGGTCACTATATAGGGGACGGAGATTTCTGCTTCCGCCCCCCATAGATCAGGCATCAGCTTAAGCTTGGACAAGCCTTTAATAGATTAGGGTGACAACCAGTAACTACAACTACAGAGCCAGGTTGTCATCCTACCTTTTGTAGATCCTGAATGGCCCTTCATGGGATATATATGCTATAATAATGCAGATTTCTACGTCATTCTAGTTCTATAGGAAGAGTGACAACCTCTATGGTCACCAGCACTCAGTATAATAGGACTTCTCACAGGACTGGAGGGCTTGCTTATATTTTATTACAGTGCCCTTTAATTGACATTCAGCCTTCCCAGGGCCATGGCGGCCGCGGTGCGGAGGTGGACGATGCTTTTAGGGGACTATTTTCCATTGCAGACTTATTGTTGTCGTCTTGTGTGCAGCGACGGCTCAGGAATATAATGAGGAGCCGAGCGCCGGATCTTCTCTGCTGTTTTTGACCATTTCTCTGCTCTCTCGCCAGGCCTCCTGCAGGCACAGAATCTCTTAACACAGCTACCTCAGCAAAGCCAAGCCAACCTCCTGCAGTCTCAACCAAGCATCACCCTCACCTCACAGGTCAGCCCCTGCCCCCCTTCACTTCTCATTAGCGCTGCAAAGTGCCCCTGCACCTACAGCTGCTGTACACAGGAGGGCGTATTCCTGCTGTATAGTCGCCGCCATGCCAGCTCTGCTACAACAGGAGCCTGTGTATGAAGACGCATGAACCAGACAATAAGCCGCGTCTGCTCCACGTGCACTCGGGGTACATGCACACTAAGAGGGTTATGTGCGGGATTTCTGCGGCAATATTAATGCAGAAATCCACTGTCCATTCCTCTTGTGCATGATGCAGGTTTTATTTTTCCTGTGCTGTGGAATTTAGAATCTGCAGCATCTATTTTGTATTTTGCATGAATTAAAAAGTAACGGCCTCAAAATCTGCATTTACCAATATGAAAATCCGCACCAAAATCCACACCAGTGGAAAATCTGCACCGTGCGGATTTTGGTATGAATTTTCCACATGTAACTCCTGACCGTGTGCATGTACCCTAAGGAGGTGTTCACATGTAGGAATTTGACGCTGAATTTGAGACCGAATCCATTTCAAAATGCCTGAAATCCGCCTCCCGTAAGCGTCCTGCTGGTTCTTCAGGTGGATTCTGCCTGAGAACTCCCATTAAAATGAATGAAGGCAAAAAATAAACCTTTTCCATCGGCGCTGAATTCGACCTGGAATTGGACAAGGAATTTGATGCCGAATTTGGAATTCGGCACTGTCCAATAAAGGCTAAATACAGTGGCACTGAAAATTTGCATCGGTGACAAATTCAGCATCAAATTTCTATGTGTGAACAAAACCTTATTGCTGTAACAAAGGATGTAGCAGAGCCAAGTTTGACATTCAGGTTGTATAGGCTCTGCACTGTAATAACTTAGTAGGATAGTAGTCCTGTGAGCAAACCATGGCACCCGCACTAGTAGTTGTGCCACGTGACACGCTCTGCTCTGTATGTTTACAGCAAGTTAAAGGTATTTTCCAGGCTTTAATTGATGACCTTAGGATAGGTCATCAGTGGGAATCCGTTACCTGGGACCCCTACAGATCAGCTGTGTGAAGCAGCAGCACTCCGAGCCCCACTTTTATTCACAGGTCATGTGATGTCATGTTAATTGGTCACATGGCCTGTTCGGAGCTCAGTCCCATTCAAGTGAATGGGTCTAAGCTGCCATATCAATTACAACCACTATACAATGTGCAGCGCTGTGCTTGGTCTTCCACCACGACACCGGGAACCCCTGCCGATCTTCAATGGATGACCAAAGGCTAGGTCATGGATTAATAGGCACCTACAGGGGCTATGTCGTTATATGAGCCTGTATCTGGGGATAGACGCAGAAACCAGATTATAGTTTTTGTTTTTTTTTTCTCCATTTACAGCCAGCAACCCCCACTCGCACAATAGCTGCGACCCCTGTACAACATCTTCCACAGAGCCAGACAACACCAAAGCGAATCGACACTCCGAGCCTGGAGGAACCCAGCGACCTGGAGGAGCTCGAACAGTTTGCGAAGACTTTTAAACAAAGACGCATCAAACTTGGATTCACTCAGGTAACTGCAAAGTGCATGGGGGGATGGGGTGGAGCGCGCTTCATCCCGGCAGGGTACCCACTTAACTTCTCGATCTCTCTAGATCCCCCATCTAGGAAGACATCACATAATAAAAGGGTAGCTTCGTCCTCGCCCCATGGTTTAAAAGCCTCGGTATTTTTCTCAGCAGGCCCCCTGCTCTTACAGTAGCGCGCTCCTGCTCACCCCGCACGCTCTCCCTCTCACAGATGCAGCGTTTCAGGCTTAAAGGTTAATATACCTAAAAGCGTCTCCAAGTACGTAACCTTTACAGTCTGAACAGCACTCCTTAAGTGTGTCAAACAATTTAAGCACTGTAAAATCTCACAAAGGCATCTGTATAAAGGAACTGTGCCTAGTGCGCGGGGACCGGGCGGGATTGGTTTTGGGAGACTCGTCGCTGATCTTCAGTGTACTCCATTCTTTTGGTTGCTTGGCACCCCCAAGTGGTAGAAGTGCTTTACATACATGCATAAGGCGAATAACTGCAGCTCTAGCGTAGATGGCTCTAGGATCTCTGGAAGACTTGCTTTAACCACTTCCATACCAGACACATTTTTCAGGTTTTTTTTGTATGTGCGGTTTGAGGGCTGTAACATTTTTATCATTTGCGTTATTCAACTAATTCCTGCGTCTTTTTTCGGTGACACATAGGGCTTTATTTTTATGCTGTTTTTTTATTTTTGCATGTTTTTAATTTTTTTTTTTATATATATATATATATATCCAGGAAAATATAAACCAAAGAGGAGGGAAAATGTGTCTGTTTTTCACTTTTTTTTTTCTTTTTTTTTTTTTTAATTTAATAACACAAAGTGCTACTAAAAAACTTTTTAATATAGTTTTATAACCTTTAATAAGGGCGTGTTATTGGCGTATTATTTTATTTACTTTTTTTTTTTTTTTTACATTGTGTCCCCATAAGGTCATAATAGACCTTTGGGGACATCGTATCCGTTTTTTTTTTTTTGTTTGTTTTTTTTTGTTTTTTGTTTTTTTGGTTTTTTTTTTGTTGGTGAGGCTGATTTTCCTTGTAACTGTGGCTGGTATATTTAGCCCCAGTTACAGGAGGAATACATTCTCCTCCATGTTACTTACACATAACTATAGAGCTGATCTGTGTCATGTAGGACCCAGCAGCTCTAACAGACTCTGATCCCAGCAGATCACGTGATCGCCAGGTCAGAGGGCAGCCGCAAGATGGCGGCGCCCACAGTTCTGTATACAGCGCTCATTGAGTGCTGTATATATAGCGATCGGGAAGGTAATAAACCTTCTCTGCCTTCTCTCTGGGAGCTCCGGATGAAGTTACAGCCGGCTCCCCGCTTCATCAGCTGCTCTTGTTATGGTGCTGCCCCAGTCCCCCACAGGTCTCTACTTCCTGGTTCTTCTCCACACACAGGAAGTCAAGTCCGCTGCCAGTGATTGGCTGTGTTCTCACTTCCTGTGGGTCAGATGGGAACAGGAAGTAGAGACCAGTGAGGTCTGGGAAGTCTTAAAGGATCAGCGACATATAAATGAACTAGATATTGCTGTCTTCAATTCTATTTTTTTTTTTTTTACCCTTTGAGTGTACAACTTCTTAAAGCAAAGTGAGTTATGATTATGAAGGGTCATTGCAGTACCAAAAATTTACCCCATATCCAAAAGGTAGGGGTAACTTGATTGGTGGAGATTGAATTACTGATACCCCCACAGATCAGTACGATAACAGGATACTACTTTAAGTCCTCCATCATGTAATATACTGTAATAAGGCGGTAGTCCATGGGACAATGTAGCAAAAGGTCTAACAGGATGAGTTGCCATTACTGTCAAGTTCCATGGGGGCTGATACCTGCGAACGTACCACAGTTAAGCTGATGTGATGTCAGCGGCAGAATTGTGTAGGGGGTGCTCTGGTTGCTTTTGCATTTGGGCCGCAGTGCCCAATGGGCCCAGAGACCCTTCTCCAATATAATTGGACAGTGCTGGGTACGTGGGCACCGAGTGGAATTGTAGGGTTTTGCTAAACTTTGTGTCTGAATACACACCAATGAACCGAAAGGGTAAAGGGCAGCAGTGGTACAAGTTACATGTGGTGGTTGGCGTGTGCCTCAGTGCTCCTAAATCTTGCACCATGTTCCATCGATTGGTGACGTGTGTATTTTCTCTCTCGTAGGGTGATGTGGGGCTTGCTATGGGCAAACTCTATGGAAATGACTTTAGCCAAACTACTATTTCTCGCTTCGAAGCCTTGAACCTCAGCTTTAAAAACATGTGCAAATTAAAGCCTCTCCTGGAGAAGTGGCTGAACGATGCAGGTGAGTGCGGCACCATGGGGGCAAACCCCCAGACTGGTGCAGATGGTGGGGTGTTAGCAGGTTTTGGTGTATAAATTTGCCTACTTAGGGCTAATACTTCTGAAGCCAGAGCCCCTGGGATTACCCGGAGACCACATGGTCTCAGTTGCATTACCACTGCCACTAGGGGGAGCATAGGAGTTTACTACAGCTCAATAGTATGCAGCTTGCTCCAGAGCTCCCCCTAGTGGTGGCAAAGGCAGACAGAGATTTACTATTCTACAAGATATATTAAGACACCGATAAGGAATGTTTGCTGTTATTATTTATGATTTATTGACTTCTGGGATTACTAAGATCGCAGTTTTTCCTTCTCACTACACAGAGAACATCACGTCGGATTCTGCTCTTTCGAGCCCCAACGTCATGAACTCCCCAGGTCATGGGATCGAGGGGCTAAACCGCAGGAGGAAAAAACGCACCAGCATAGAGACCAACATACGCGTGGCCTTAGAGAAGAGTTTCCTGGAGGTCAGTGCTGGAGGGGTGGCTCCTGTCCCACTATTAGAGGGGTTTTCTGGGACTTGTATATGGATGACCTTTATTTAGGATAGAGTTATCGTGTGATCCTGGGATCTGACACTTGACCTGACAGAACTCAGACACTGTTACGGTGTATCTCTTGTAGCTATCAGTCTAGTGTGTTTAGCTCACAGGACTTTATCCATATCGATACATTGCAGCTCTGTGAGCAGGACAGGTCTACAGTGTTCTGATTCCCTGACCGCAATGAATATACAATGAATTTTTTTTTTTCAGATCTATGGAGGAACGGACTCTCCTGGAGGAGATCCAGCTGGGAGACTTTTTTTTAGTGCAATGATCCCTGGAAAAAAGTTTGCAAAATAAGTCCAGGGTAACCATCTATAGGTGTCACTCAGGAGAGATTTAGCTTTTTTTATGTATATAAGATTGGAAATTTTCCTTTTAAAAAGGTTCCAGGGTTAGAAATGCACAGCCACTTCATTACTTAAGCAGCACCAAACCTGTCTATGGGCTCCATTGAATGGGGCTGAGCTATAATGTCACCTAACCCTCGGGCTGGCGAGGCACTGGTTAGAAGAAAGCTGCCATGATTGTCTAATCCAGTGAAGGGGGTTTATACTGATGTCCCATCCACAGGATAGGTCACCAGCATCTAATTGGTGGGGTCCAGCACCCGAACCCTGCACCTGTTAGCTGATCCCTGGGACTGGATGCCAGATCTGCTCCTATATAGGTGCAGAGCAATATGGTGGACAGGGATATAGGGATGCGGCAGGGTCTGGGTGGCGGACCCCACTGACTGATGACCTGTCCTGTGGGTAGGTAATCAGTATAACTAAAAGACCACCTGGGGCCAGAAAATGATGACCTCCACCTCGATTCCTCTTCATATTGCGACCCTCTGGCAGAAAACTTTGGCATTATCGTACATTATTCCAGTGTCCAGCTCCGATCTCTGGGCAGAATCCTCCTCCTAATCCGCACCATGTTCTGCCCTGTGATCATACCCTTCAGTTCTGCTTCTACACTACTAGACATCATCACCTTTAGGGAACACCCAACCTTCTAACCATCTGCTTTCTATCACAGAACCAAAAGCCTACCTCGGAGGAGATCACCATGATTGCCGACCAGCTGCACATGGAGAAGGAGGTGATCCGTGTTTGGTTCTGTAACCGGCGTCAGAAGGAAAAAAGGATCAACCCTCCCAGCAGCGGTGGATCCAGCAATTCTCCTATTAAAGCAATGTTCTCAAGTCCGACTCCGTTGGTAAGGCTGCAGTAAGGTGACTTGTAAAAGAGACTGTATATGATGGAAAGTCATAATACTGAATATTCACTGACAGCAAGCAGTGATCTTATGGTGAACTGAAACACAAAGTATATGGGAATTCTGCGGGACGTTTTATTCTCCAGTGATTATTAGAATTATAATAGATAATCAATATGCGATCGGTGGAGGTCTGACGTCCGGGGCCCCTGCCTATCAGCTGTTAGAATAGGCCCCTGCACTCACGAACACTGTGGACATTTTCCTGTGCTGATGACATCACATCCATTGGTCACATGGTACAGCAGCAGTTCAGTCCCATTCAAATGAAAGAGGCTGAGCTGCAGTACCAGGCACAGTCACTATACAATAAACAGCACTGTGCTTGGTATTCAGTGAAAAGGTCTCTGCTTACCCAAACGTTGCAGCCTCTCCTCTACCTGATCAGTGGGGGTCCTGGGTGTCAGACCTCCACTGAACATATTAATGATCAATACGGAAGTCCCAGAAAACCCTTTAATCGCCATCTTTTAGCATGTCACGGAGGTATCCAGCACTCTGAGTTATTGAATATCTTCACCTATCCTTATAGCAATGGAGCTCCGTTTTCTGATACAAAGGTCCAAATCAGTGCTGAGAAATATTCTAGATTCCTCCAACCACCACTAGAGGGAGCTTACTACATACAAGAAGCAACACAGTAGTCAGTAAGCTCCTGAGCTCCTCCTGGTGGTGACTGCAGGTAGACAGAATTTTATCATTTACCTCTGTCTGTGCTGGGTATTTGGAGCTTTGTACCACTTACTACTCACTACTGTATTATGCATTAGTGGTAGAAATTTTTTTTTTCTAGGTCCCAGCAGTGAATCGGTTAAGCCGTGCTGCATGATGTAGAATATTCTCCAGCACTTCCCCCCTCCCCATGTGGCAGCCCCTCTATCAGTCAGCACTTACCCGCTGTCATGTCGCAGTAAAGTGTAATGAATGATTTATCCGTCGGTCCGGCGTCACTATGCGGCGGCCACAGGTTATAAATACCTGCAAGTTTTATAGCTGCGCTCCGGCTGTTCGGTTGGGGTAATTGAGCGGCGGAGAGCAGGTGGTCTCTGTCAATGAGTAACTGCACGTGAAGCCGCACGTCTCACCTGACTGCACAGATCGTAACACGGCAAACGGCTTAATGTTGGTGCTGGTGGTTTTATGTCAGGTGTACGTCCCCCCTCCCCCCGTCCTCCTCCTCCCTGCACAGCCATTAAATCCACACATCTGCTCGGTCTTGGCTTCTACTCTTCAATGGCTCCTGCAATACTGTGAAAACTCCCGGGGTATCCATAGGCCTCCTGCCTGACCAATGTACCCGTACGTGGAATTATAACTAGAACTGTGGAGATTTTAGCACTAGCAGCAGATTGCCCCCCGCCTACCTGCCCCAGGCAGATGTTGTCCTTGGCCGAAATAATGGCCAGTACCCCCGTGCTCCTAGGCAGCCGCGCTGACTGCGGGGACAACTTGCCAGGCGTAGATATTGCCTTGTAGTTTGCAAAGTTGAAAAAAAGATTTTCCGTTTTTGCTATAAAATATAATGTATAAATCCTGCTCATGTAAAAGAGGAGCTGCTGATGTAGAGGGGAGTCTGTGTGGTTTGGTAACACCTCGGGGACTCTGTGACAGAATGATAGCTCCATAGTCACTATATATACTTATTCTGCAACACCATATGAGGATGACGAGCTCGGAAAGAGCAGAGCCCCAGACAACGTCTTCCCGTCATCTGTAATAAAGAGGCGTCCTGAGCTCTGACTTGTCTGTTTTTGTTTTTTAGGTGGCCTCTACACCAAGCCTTGTGACAAGCAGCGCGGCAACCACATTAACTGTAAACCCTGTGCTGCCATTAACCAGTGCTACAGCGGCTGTGACCAGCTTCTCTGCCACAGGTGAGTTCACTCTGATGTCATCACTTATTTTGTATTCTACTCCAGAGCTGCGCTCACTATTCTGCTGGTGCAGTCACTGTGTACATACATTACATTACTTATCCTGTACTGATCCTGAGTTACATCCTGTATTATACTCCAGAGCTGCGCTCACTATTCTGCTGGTGCAGTCACTGCGTACATACTTTACATTACTTATCCTGTACTGAACCTGAGTTACATCCTGTATTATACTCCAGAGCTGCACTCACTATTCTGCTGGTGCAGTCACTGTGTACATACATTACATTACTTATCCTGTACTGATCCTGAGTTACATCCTGTATTATACTCCAGAGCTGCAGTCACTATTCTGCTGGTGCAGTCACTGTGTACATACATTACATTACTTATCCTGTACTGATCCTGAGTTACATCCTGTATTATACTCCAGAGCTGCAGTCACTATTCTGCTGGTACAGTCACTGTGTACATACATTACATTACTTATCCTGTACTGATCCTGAGTTACAGCCTGTATTATACTCCAGAGCTGCGCTCACTATTCTGCTGGTACAGTCACTGTGTACATACATTTCATTACTTATCCTGTACTGATCCTGAGTTACATCATGTATTATACTCCAGAGCTGCGCTCACTATTCTGCTGGTGCAGTCACTGTGTACATACATTACATTACTTATCCTGTACTGATCCTGAGTTACATCCTGTATTATACTCCAGAGCTGCGCTCACTATTCTGCTGGTGCAGTCACTGTGTACATACATTACTTATCCTGTACTGATCCTGAGTTACATCCTGTATTATACTCCAGAGCTGCGCTCACTATTCTGCTGGTACAGTCACTGTGTACATACATTACATTACTTATCCTGTACTGATCCTGAGTTACATCCTGTATTATACTCCAGAGCTGCGCTCACTATTCTGCTGGTGCAGTCACTGTGTACATACATTACATTACTTATCCTGTACTGATCCTGAGTTACATCCTGTATTATACTCCAGAGCTGCGCTCACTATTCTGCTGGTACAGTCACTGTGTACATACATTACATTACTTATCCTGTACTGATCCTGAGTTACATCCTGTATTATACTCCAGAGCTGCGCTCACTATTCTGCTGGTACAGTCACTGTGTACATACATTACATTACTTATCCTGTACTGATCCTGAGTTACATCCTGTATTATACTCCAGAGCTGCACTCACTATTCTGCTGGTGCAGTCACTGTGTACATACATTACATTACTTATCCTGTACTGATCCTGAGTTACATCCTGTATTATACTCCAGAGCTGCACTCACTATTCTGCTGGTGCAGTCACTGTGTACATACATTACATTACTTATCCTGTACTGATCCTGAGTTACATCCTGTATTATACTCCAGCCAATCTCTGACCTCAGTGGTTTAACAAATGGTTAAACTATTTTTATTTTTTTTTTTGAAATTCTATCTTTTTTTTTTTTTTTTTTTTTTTTTTTTTTAAAGGCACAACAGGAACTCCCACCGCCAACACGGCAACCGTGATATCTACTGCACCCCCAGTGTCCTCTGTCCTGACGTCTCCATCTCTGAGCCCCTCCCCATCTGCTTCTGCTGGAGCTACAGAAGCGTCCAGTGCAAGTGAAACCGGTACAACGCACACCACCTCCACCCCCATAACCTCCACCATGAGTTCTGGCCCAGTCGTGGTGACGACTTCTGGAATCCACACTGCAGCCGCCACAGCACTACAAGGAGCAGCACAGTTGCCTGCTAATGCAAGCCTAGCTGCCATGGCCGCCGCTGCTGGTCTCAACCCTGGGTTGATGGCATCCTCACAGTTTGCTGCTGGGTAAGAAGCTGTCGCTGTTGTCATTGTTGTTGGTTGGGGGGAGTTTTGATTCTTTGATTGTTGGCTTGTTGTGTGTTGGTTGGCCAGCTGGCTGGTTGTGTTGTTGGTTGGTTGTGGTGTTCGTTGGTTGTGTTTTTGGTTGGCTGGTTGTTGTGGTGTTGGTGTTGGCTGGTTGTTGTGGCGTTGGTGTTGGCTGGTTGTTGTGGCGTTGGTGTTGGCTGGTTGTTGTGGTGTTGGGGTTGGCTGGTTGTTGTGGTGTTGGTTGGCTGGTTGTTGTGGTGTTGGGGTTGGCTGGTTGTTGTGGTGTTGGTGTTGGCTGGTTGTTGTGGTGTTGGTGTTGGCTGGTTGTTGTGGCGTTGGTGTTGGCTGGTTGTTGTGGTGTTGGTGTTGGCTGGTTGTTGTGGTGTTGGTGTTGGCTGGTTGTTGTGGTGTTGGTGTTGGCTGGTTGTTGTGGTGTTGGTGTTGGCTGGTTGTTGTGGTGGTGTTGGCTGGTTGTTGTTGTGTTGGTTGGCTGGTTGTTGTGGTGTTGGTGTTGGCTGGTTGTTGTGGTGTTGGTGTTGGCTGGTTGTTGTGGTGTTGGTGTTGGCTGGTTGTTGTGGTGTTGGTGTTGGCTGGTTGTTGTGGTGGTGGTGTTG
Source organism: Leptodactylus fallax (assembly GCA_947044405.1). NCBI lineage: Eukaryota > Metazoa > Chordata > Amphibia > Anura > Leptodactylidae > Leptodactylus > Leptodactylus fallax. The sequence goes on from CAMRHE010000769.1 coordinate 375,850, forward strand.
GCTGGTTGTTGTGGTGTTGGTGTTGGCTGGTTGTTGTGGTGGTGTTGGCTGGTTGTTGTGGTGGTGGTGTTGGCTGGTTGTTGTGGTGGTGGTGTTGGCTGGTTGTTGTGGTGGTGGTGTTGGCTGGTTGTTGTGGTGGTGGTGTTGGCTGGTTGTTGTGGTGGTGGTGTTGGCTGGTTGTTGTGGTGGTGGTGTTGGCTGGTTGTTGTGGTGGTGGTGTTGGCTGGTTGTTGTGGTGGTGGTGTTGGCTGGTTGTTGTGGTGGTGGTGTTGGCTGGTTGTTGTGGTGGTGGTGTTGGCTGGTTGTTGTGGTGGTGGTGTTGGCTGGTTGTTGTGGTGGTGGTGTTGGCTGGTTGTTGTGGTGGTGGTGTTGGCTGGTTGTTTTGTTGTCTAGCTGGCTACTTTTTTGGTCAGTTGTGTCTTTACTTCCTCTATGTATATTTTTCTTGACCTCAGGTTATTGTGTGGAAACAAGAAGTCCATGTAGGTGTCTCTCCCTCACAGAGAGTTTAGTCTTATTACATGTAATAAGAAACTTTAAATTTGTCATGTTTTTTATACTGAGCTGTAATATTAGTATTGTGCTTTATAATTATTTTATTATCCTATATATGGAAAAGAGAAGGTCAGCAGATGCGCTATCTATATCTATATATATATATATATATATTATATATACACACACGTATTCAATGTTTGTATTTATTTTTTTTTTGCATTTTATAAACTTTTTATTTTATATATAATTTTTCTTTTTTTTTTGTCTTTCCTCTCTTTATGTTGTGATGCACTTTTTCGTATATGAGCCATTTCTGTGCATTGTATGTTGTCCCTATAGGCCCTGTTATTGTGTATACATGAGGACTTGTAGGCCCTGTACTCTGCATAAGCTATTCCTGCCCTCTACATGCCAGTAAAGCGTTCGCTCAGACAATGTTTAATGTGTATTTGACCTTAGGGTGACTTCACGTGATTGTGCGACTTCCTGTCCTCGTGCCGCCGATCATACAGCATCTGCTCACTGTCATACGTGTGACGCGTGTGTAACATGCTGTGACACGCTCCCTTTGTGCGGCTCCTCTTTGCCGCTTTCTATAAGGGTTGGGGGCTTTGCATTGTCCTCCTTTATGTATGAATGATGTGGTTTTGTATGTCTTTTGTCCACAGAGGTGCCTTATTCAGTCTCAATCCGGGGACGTTGGGCAGCGCCATTAGCCCTGCTCTGATGAGTAACAGCACGCTGGCAACAATACAAGGTCAGTCGGGTGTCCCGTAGATGTGCGGCTGTCTGAACGGCCATGAATAGATGGGATTAAGTCGGGTGGAGCACCCATAATATTAAAAATAAGACTACCCGGCAAATATAATAACATTTTCTGGACGTATTTAGCCAATCGGGGGTCTTTTCCATCTTTATGTATATTGTCAGAATACAGCACCTATAACTTAAGTGGCTAGAACAGGCTGGTTGCTATGGATACTCTGCTTAAAAGTTGCAACAGTATTAAAGTAGGTTGTCAGGCAGCGTATCTTTAGCAACCAATGAAATTTTAATTCATATTTGGGTCTCCTCCTGGACACTGTTTTAGTTCTGTTTCGTCTAATAATAAAATTCTACTCTGGTTCATTTCCAGTTCATTAGAGGGGTCTGAGCTCCAGTTTCTTGATACAGAGCTCCAAATCTCATGCATAGCTCTAAAGCTCACAGATACAATTCGGACTTGCGAGTATTTAGTGCAGAAGCCCCAAGCGAAGCTTATGAAGGGGTCGCCTCCTGGGCATTTGCTGTCACAGCATTAAAACACAGATTTCTCAGTCGTGCACCCGTCTTGCCTGTGTGCAGGAGGCCTCCCTCTCCTCCTAGTGATGGCTGCAGGCACGGTAAAGCAGAGCTCATGAAAGTAGTTTACACTGAATTTGGACTGAAAGGAATTTAGTGTTGGGGAATTTGGGAATTTCTACCTCGTTTTCTATATTTTTTTCTTTCTTCCCTAGCTTTGGCATCTGGTGGATCTCTTCCAATAACATCACTGGATGCTACTGGAAACTTGGTATTTGCCAATGCAGGAGGAACTCCTAACATTGTGACTGCACCCTTGTTCCTCAACCCTCAGAACCTCTCTCTGCTCACCAGCAGCCCGGTCAGCTTGGTCTCTGCCGCCTCCGGAGGGGCAGCGACTCCCATCACAAGCCTTCACGCCACCTCCTCATCGGTTGACTCCATCCAAAACTCTCTCTTTACAGTGGCCACTGCCAGCGGACCAGCTTCCACCACCACTTCAGGCTCCAAAGCACAGTGAGCCAAGGCAACCCGATCACTTCCTGTTAGTGATCGACTAACCACGCGAATGACGCGTTCTCTCTCGGACAGCATGGGAGAGCTCCGTACGTAATAGAATTAAGGAGGGGTCGGAGGAAAAAAAAAAGTCAAGAACAAATAACAGATGGACATTTTGCCTAATTTTATAATAAACACTCTCTTTTCAGGATAACCACTGATCAGAGAACTTTCTAACCAAAAATGTAAAAAAGGAAAAAAATCCAAAAAAAATTACAAACGTTTAAAAAAAAGAAAAAAAAAATTCACAAAAAAGTGAAAGGACTACTTATCATTTCCAGCAGTCTAATGGACAAGTTAAGGTTGGTTGTTTGAAACAAAAAAAAAAAAAAAAAAAATCTGATATTGGAAGGGGAATTTGCTTTAGTCGGAATCTACTTTTTATTATTATTTTTTGTAATTATCATTTTGTATAGGTCTGTTGTACAGACCTTTATGTCATGCAAGGTGTTTATAGTCATATCGAAATGTTGGGGGTTCCTTTTCGTAACTGGTACAATTTAGGCAGGCCTGTATTACTGATGTTTTTGGTTTTTTTTTCTTTTTTTTTTTTTTTTTTTTTTTTGTTTAACTTGGTCCCTGAGTTTTAAGTTATTTTCAGACATGAAGACCCGGTGGAATTGTTTTGGTGAGTTACTGGCTACAGCAATATGGATCACTTACAGATCTCTGCTCGATCACTGATGACCACGCCCAGAGCGGAACATTGGGAAGTGATCGTTATATCCTTGGAGATTACGGACACAAATACTAGTTTTTTTTCAATCATGTCGGCAGAATTATTTGTCTGCCGATTGACTAGTTTTAGATGTCCTAGTTATTGAATAGGATCAACAGGCAGCTTAACTGTTTGTCTTAAAGATGATCCATCACCACCTCCACCAACTCCAACTCATTGCATCCTTCAATAGGTGCCGCTCCACTGATTCTGCTGCAGTTGGAATTTTTTTCTCTAGCCCTCACCGTTCCCGAGCTATCATTTCTGTTGTCCAGTGGGCGGTCCCTATCAGTCTGTAGCAGTCATGGACCGCCCACCTGAAAATAGAAAGTATAATTGTACTGAAAGTAACAGAAGTGTTTTCTTGGGAACGGTGGGGGTTAGAGAAAAAATTCCAACTGCGCCGGAATCAGTGGAACAGCAATTATCGAAGGATGTAAAGAGCTGGAGTTGGTGGAGGTGATGAAAGGTCCCATTTTAGTCCACCCTCCTGCAACTTTTACTGTACACTATGGTTTAGAAGTGGCTGAGCTATGTTAACCATATTATATGCGGCCACAGGTATTTGTTTCAGCGTGTCAGTAAATTTATGAGCCCTTACAAAGTGCAATGTATGTAACAGGAAGGGGGTGCACATGTAGCAGAACTGAGTTTGTAATTTCACTATTTATGGCCAAGTGATAACTGCAGCACCCTATATAATATATATAAAAAAAAAATTTACAACATGACAAACTGAGCCCTGATACGCAGTAAAAGTTGCAGTTCTGGTAGGTACGAGTAAGGGTTAACTTTGCAGGTACCTGAGAGGACTAGGAAGGACTAATATTAGCTACCACCGCTGTACGTGATGTGTGCAAAGCGTAGTTTAACCTATTATTTCCTGCAGCAAAAGGTCAGCGCAGAGCTCTGTGTACAGGCCAATGTGCTAAGCTACATCCCCCAACCCCGACGGGGTTTTTTTTAGGGTTTTTTTTTTTGTTGTTGTTCTTGAATTTCATGGCCGTTTCTAGTACACTACAAAAATCAGACTTGGAAATGGTAAAACGTTCACAACCTTGAGGCTCCTTTTGTTGCGGAGAATGACGGGAGTTTTATTTTAAGCAGCAGCTGGAGTGACAAAGGTTGCTCGCTTATTGTGTTAGGCTTTGTTGTTCCGGGAGGGAGTTGAGCCTCTTTGCACACATCATAAGGGCCTGGTGTCTCGGTGATTGAGCTCGCTCAGCAGAAACGTCAATAAGTTATGATCCGGGGACCAGGTGCTTGCAGTGCGTGCGGGATGAGCGTCTGCCGCTCTCTCTGCAGGCCTGGAAGTCGTGTGTTCTGATTTTTTTTTTTTTTTTTTGAATATATATGTATTAACCCTTCATTAATTTACTGATCTAAGAAAACCAAAAATTTGAGTGAATGATAACGCAGACTGGATCACTGCCCTGCAGTTCACACTACGCCTTTGGGCAGGGTCGTCTTCTGCCTATACACGATGGAGCACACGTGTAGAGGACGTCCCCATGGACTCCTGGTGTTGGGAAAAGGGCAGAAAACTTCCCTGGACTCCATTTTTTTTTTTTTTTTTTTTTTTATGCTGTTTTTGCCTGTAATTCCTAAAATTATAGCAATTTTCCATCTGTAACGTGCTAGACTAGTGAACTGCAAGCAGTCAACTAACCCGTTTCATTCGACCTTGTGTGTGCGTGTATATATATGTTTTTGTAATTTTTTTTTTTTTTTAAGTTGTTGAAAAATATATTTTAACCCCTCCGATGCTGAAGAAAAGCCAAGCGCGCCACCCCTTGCGTGTCGCTTGCCTCTTTTTGCAATAGAGGACGGTTATAACCAAGCTTGAACCAAAGTCAATTTCTAGCAAGCTGCTGTACTAATGGACTAGTTTGTGTAAGTGCAGTTCAGACGCAGTGAGTGACAAGATAGATGCTACTGACAATTTATTTCGGTTTGTTTTTGTTTTGTTTTTTTTTGTCTTGGTGGGGGTTTTAATTTTATATATAAATGTTGCTGCTTTTTGTAATTTTTTTTTTTTTTTATTATTTTTTTTTTTTTTGTTCTCATTCGTCTGTTTTTATGTTTAAGGCAAACTCTAATTTTATGGGGTTTTTCCATATGTAAATACTAGAATTTTGGAGTCCTGTTTTGACCACCTCTGTTCCTCCTCCTCCTCCTCTTCCATAACATTCTCGTAATCCCCACTGGTTAACATTGTCTTTGCATTATTGGTTTAGTCTTGGCAAACGAGAAACCACAGTTGTGTCTTCTGTCCCCGAAGGCTGCCTCTGTGTTTCATAAGGTACCACAATGGCCTCCAACAAGGTCCTCTATAGCAGTATATTTTGGTCTGTAGAGATGTTCCTGACCGTTAGAGTTTGAAGGACCGCCATGGGCTCCAACCAAGGTCACTGTAGTAAAATAGAAGCGGTGTGCCGGTGTTTTGGAGGTTTTCCTTAGCCCCCTAGTTGCAGAGGGACCGCCATGGGCTCCAACCAAGGTCACTGTATTAAAATAGAAGCGGTGTGCTTGTGTTTTGGAGGTTTTCCTGAGCCCCCTAGTTGCAGAGGGACCACCATGGGCTCCAACCAAGGTCACTGTAGTAAAATAGAAGCGGTGTGCTTGTGTTTTGGAGGTTTTCCTGAGCCCCCTAGTTGCAGTAAAGTATAATAACACGAGTGTGTTTGGATCTGCTGGTAAAGCCTTGAAGGTTCTCCTGAACTATAGCATTAAAGTGTTATCAAGGTCTCCAGTGAGGGCAACTTTAGTAAAATAGCAATATTTTTGGGTCTTAGAAGGGTGTTAGAGATGTTCTTGAGGTTAGCTCCTGAGGAACAGTCATGGACTACAACCAGAACCACTGGAGTATGATGGTAGCGCTGTCACTTGGTTTTGGAGGTTTTCCTCAACTTTAGTCATTCAGCAAAAGCCATGGCCACTAAAGTAACATAACAGCATAGTTTTTGGATCTGTTCACATGGTCTTGAATGTTTGCCTGAGCCTCAGCTGTCAAGTGTCCACCATGGCTTCCAGCAAGGGCTTGGAGAGAAATAGTGTAGGGTGGTGGAGATGTTCCTCACCCTTAGTTGTCGAGGGACCGCCATGACTTCCACTATAGTAAAATAATCTGTGTGATTGGGTGTGCAGAGTCCTGGAGATTCTGGGAGACCCTCAAACCCAGAATTTTTGACGATCCAGTGCTAGACTTTCATTTCTACTAGATCCATCTTCGACCATATTAACCTTTCCATTATCAATCCAAAGGATTTTAATGATGCCCCGTGTGGATCCTCCAATACTCAATAGGACTACCAGACCTTACTTATTTGGTGGCTACTCTTTTGAGGTTGCCCGTTTTCTAACACTGCCATTTCCTAGAGCCATCAGATACTGAAAAGCTTTAATTCCGATGACTTCTCACTTTAAAGGCTTGGACGAAGCCTAATGCACTGTCACTGACTAGAGTCATCCACTTTAGGCTCGAAACGAAAACCGAAGAGACTGTTAACCAAAAACCATCTAACCCGAATTGAATCCAAAAAGAATTACCGAATTTTTTAAGGTTGTGCCAGTGGGGACTGCAACTCCTTTCCCTTCCATCCAGGACACCTACTCTGTAGTCCATCACGTTTAAGTTATTCCCTTACTTGTCCTCCTCTTTTTGTTCTCATGGCAGCTCCTGCATTGTCCAGACTAGTTTCTGGCCTCCTAATAAAAGAAAAAAAAATACCTCAACTCCTCTCGGCTTTGACAAAGACGGGCTCAGAAATTCTGGAGAAAAAAAATTACCGTATAATAATTCTCATCGAAGAACTTTACATCTAATTTAATGCATGGCTTTCTCTTTTTTTGGCGTTTTTTTGTTTTTGTTTTTTTCACTTTTAGAGAATTTATACAAGTGGACTTGGTTGGGTTAAGGGAACCAGAATTGTGATCTAGGAGGATATATTTTATACAGATGTTTTGCCAAAGCGTTGTCCGATCCAGCCGTCAGCTCTGTGCAATGCAAAGCTCGTATGGTGGCGATAGGGTGTGTCCGGTGTTGTTCGGGAGAACAGATTAGCGCCTACCCGTCCCCCCACCTCGCCGCTTCCCTTTTATACGTGTTTGACCTACCTACCCTTTGTTTCTAATATTGGGGTTCTGGAGGAATTTATTTTTTTTTTTGATAAGTATAGGTGATGCATCGCAACTGGGAAAGCAAAAATGAAACAGGTTCCTTGTTTTTTTATTTTATCCCCCTCGTGTATTGTCCTAGGCTAATACGCTTCGAGTGCGGAATTTAGGGTTGAAAGAATGGCAAGACTTCCTCTGTATCTTTACCAAAAATACTAAAAAAGTTGAAGGGAAGTGAACCCAGTTCTCCTCATTGCACCTGACCTTGATGTCGCCAAGAATCCAAATACTGTGAGATACGGAGTCCTTGTGTGGGCTGGTGTTTATATTGTGTTCGTATCGTGAGTGTGTAACGTAGACGTCTGGAGGTACGGAGGTAATGTGTCTCTCCAGAACACGGGTCTATGGGCCGACCCTCGGCCAGTGTCGGGTCTTGCTCTACCAGTAGAGCGCGAAGACCTTTCGAAGGGCCAGTTGTGAATAGGTTAGGGGCTTATATATTACCAAAAATAAAATGACCACTTGTCGGTGGGTATTAACTGGTGTCGGAGGGTTCGGTCATCGGTAGACCGTGATGGCCTCAATACACTGAAATACTGCAAAAGATGTGTGCAAGTCAGAGTCTTTATATCCTAAACGTGTAGTTTCCAAACCTTTCAATATTTCCTTCAGGAACTGCAATTCCAAAGATTGTGTAATTTTTTTTTTTCCTTATTTTTTTGAAATTTTTTATTTATTTTTTTTGAATTTTTTTTTCTTCTTTTAGATATTGTGGTGTCTGTTGCTCTTGGTATATATATAAAAAAAAATTGCTTAAGACCAAATTACATATTGTAGGGCTACCTGACAACTGAAGCTATAGATATATAGAGAGATTTTTTTTTTATTTTGCTGCATAAAATAATGAAATTTTTGAAAACAGAAAAAAAAACACTCCAACAGCCTTTTTTTTTTTTTTTTAAAGTTTCCATATACATATTTATTGAGTAATAGTCCAAGATTGGGGGGGGGGGCTTTGTCCAGTACTTGAGTCTTGGTTGGCACATAGCATTTGGTTGGCAATTTACCGCCGGCAGCAATAGAATAACCAGAAAATGACCATTTAAGAAAAAAAAAAAAGAGACTGATTTTAGAATTTTTTTTGAATTTTTTTATTTTTATTCACGTAAAAGCTTTATTAACATGTTTGCTTTGCAAACGTGCTGTAAGTGGTATTAATTCATGTTTGACTTGACGAAGAGCTCGATGCGTATGTGTGTGACTATGATTTCTAAGATTTCTTATGAATTCTGAAAACCAAGGAACTAATGTCAAGAGGTGACGGGGAAACATAGTATTCATAAGTACGGAAAGAAGGAAAGGGAAAAAACATTGACATGGCCAGTCCTGCTCTTTGCACCTACATTTTTTTTTTTTTACTACAAATCTACTGTATTGTATAAATTTTTTTGAATTTTTTTTTTTTTTTTTTTTTTTTAAATCCTTTCATGTAGAAAAAAATCGCCAGTATTTCTGTCTCGCCAGACAGCCATCTAAAAATTTTCATGACCAAAATAAGAGTCTCAAAGTCACAAAAAAATGTTTTTTTCCTTTCCTTCTTTCGGCAGCAAAGCCTAGTTGAGTCGTCTTGGTGGGTCCTCTCCATTGTAGGTACAGGGGCTGTTGTATACCTCATTTTAGAACTTTTTGACTGAATGGTTTGCTTTTACCCTACAGAGTTGCCAACTGTGCGCTGCATGTAAAATTGCCCTTTTCGGCTTGTAGCTACATGTGACCGGTAATGTTACAGGGAGGGTTTGGTGGGGGGGGTTAGAAGGGGGCAACCTCAGTCCTAAACTATTCCAAAGCCTATGACATGTTTTGAGAAGAGTAATATTCTTAGCTTTACCAAGACGTGGTTGTGTACGACATGGCGGTGGGGTCCTGTTGCCTTTTTTCCTACCAAAGGGTAAATAACCACGAGATGTGCACAAGGCACGTCCTGGTCTTACGTAGTGACATCTCATAGAGACTTGACAAAAACCATCGTTCTTTTTGTTCTTACTCACACTGGTTTCTTTCTCAAGCTTAACCAAAAATACAGTGAAAAAAAAAAAAAAAAATGCAAAGCTTTTTGGTTTGTGGACAATCTCGTCTTAACATCTGGTGGTGAGGCGTCACGAGAATGTAGCAATTCCCGTATCCCTCTGTTTTTCTTGCCGCGTCACTGTGCTGCTCTTAAACGCCAGGGGGTCGGTTTCTTTGTCTTGTTTTGCTAACTGTTTTTCAATTTTCCAGCCAAACCAAAGATTTCTCTATGATTGTATGAACTCAAAACAAACAAAAAAACCAAAAAAGAAAAACTGTTGGAAAGATAACATTTTCAGATCCGGGGCAACTTTTTGAAGACACTTAAGACTTTGACTCGGAAGACAAAGCACTAGGACTCTTGGTCCACCCATATACGTTCCTAGTTTGGCCATAGCCTGCAACCATCTGGTATTGTCTGGCAAATCTCCTGGTACTTTGTCCTCCTGGCAGAATACCCCGCGAACTGAAGATGCAGCTGGTACATTTTTGGCTGCTCTGATGGGGTTTGCTCAACCTTCCAGGGCCGGAGAACGTCTTGGATCCCAAAAGAGCAATGCATATACCAAGGCTTCTCCGCCCTGTTGGGTCTAACCCGTCATGGGCTGGGTAATGTTGGCTAATACACGCTGAGGTGCACTTCTTTTTCATATTTTTTTTAATTTTCTTATCTTTTTGGGGTTTTTTAACGTCTACAATTGTCTTCTACGACTACTATTTTTATTTTTTGTCATGCAACGTGACAAAACAGGATCACCTCTCGATCACACAGCTTTGTTCTAGTGTATTTTTTTTTGCATTTGCTTTCTTCTCCGCACCACGTGCAACTATGCATTGTATTTCTCAATTTTTATTTTTATTTTTTGTGTGTGCTAGGCTAGGTAGATGCCTGTGACTTTTTAAAGAAAAAACTTAAAAAAAAAAAAAAAAAAATACTTTTTTGGGGGGGGAATCGCAAATGAAGGAACTTTTTACATGGATGTTTTTATTCTCAGTTGATTACGGGGTGTTTGGTCGTAGGGTCATACAAGCTCTATCCCAAAGCGAAAAAAAAAATCCAAATGTTAATAATAATAATATTAGCCTGATGCAGATACCAAAGATAATTTCTTTCCCGCAGAACCTTAGACTTGTGTATTAAGTACTATGACCCAGCACTTGCATTAGTCTAACCTCAGTAATTCCAAAGCTTAGATGTATATTTTGATATATTTCTGGGATATTAAAAAAAGAAAAAAAAAAGAAAAACATAAAAACAAAAAAAAAAACAAAAAAAACAGTTGTTGTTGAATTCTCGTTTGTTTCAGTGTAATGCTCTTAAGAAGTCATAGCATGGAGATTAACTGACCGTCTTACTCTTAGTAGTTTGAGATAATAGTATTTTTGTATGTTTTGGGTGTGTCTGTGTATGTATTAACATAACAGTTTTCACTGCCTAGATGTTCATATTAAAGGAAAAAAATTTAAAAAAATTACGGAAAGTTCTAACGTGTACATAATTATTCAATACGGAGAATGTCATCTATGTACCTGCTTCTGGTCTCACCTTACACTGATTACAGGATCCATCTTTGGAGGAATTTTTTAAATTTTTTTTAAAGAGACAGCTGCCTATTTCTTTTGCCCCCCCCCGTCGTCGTCTTCAGTGTGATGTACATCATAGGCGTATTCTTTTTTTCACTTCTGCTCATGGTTTATTTATTGCCTGCCTATCAAACCACAGGCAACGTTCATGAATTGTAACGCTAAATGTTTTTGCCAGTTTTTTTTGGGAGTCGTTTATATAAATCGGTATGAAATGTCAAAGGTCAGTAATTAAGTTTCTCTTCATCCGTACTAAATAGAGGAATTATGTGGTCAGACACTAACCGGCCATGATGTACAGAGCTGAAGCGACTAAATTGTGAATTTTTATAGTTAAACAAATTGAATGTTCTGAGAATCCAGGTAACTGTCTCTTTAAAAAAAAAAAAAAAAAAAAATAGAATAAAAAACACCTAGTGTTTTTTGTTTTTTTCCAAAACTGGCTGCTCCTAAGTGAGCCAAAACCTTGGAAGATCATGTAAACTACAGTGAATCAGGATAAATGGTAGAATTTTTTTTTTTTTTTTGTGTTACATGCATTTGTCTGCTGTAATTTTTTATATATAAAACTTACTGTAACTGTACAGTTCATTTCTGTTGTAAACATCATTAAACCATTTTTCAAGTGTTTTAACTGTGGTATTTTTTTTTTTCTTCCTGCCCATGGACAAATTTCATCATTTCGGAATCTGTATTGAAGGGGCGAAGCCCCAATTATAGTTGTATTAAATTTGTGATTTGTTTTTGTTTTAATTTTGATAATGAGAATTATTTATATTTTGTTATACAGAAAGAGGGATTTTTTTTTTTTTTTAAACACATTCAGAATGGATAAAAAAAGAAAAAAAACTTCCTTCCTCAGATCTCCCGCCAGTTCTATCCCATGAGCCCCTTTGATCTCTGCTTCCTGGTACGGCTCAGCCAATCACTGGCTGACCTGGGGCCTGTAAAACCATTGATTGGCTAGGTGGTTTGTATGTCGAGAGACCAGGAAGATGAGATCAAAGGGGGTCATAAGTGGAAGATTTTCTCCTTTAAATGGGGTTGTATAAGATTACAAAAACTTTTCTGGTTTGTTTTTTTTTTGTTTTTTTTTGCGGGGGTATTGCAGCTCAACCTTTTTCCCTTCAGGTGCGGTTTCCATATTTTTCTAATGATGTGGGACAAGAATTTTTGCAAAAAAGTTTCAATTTTATAATTTTTTTTTTTTTTTTTTGTTCCTATCTATGACATCTCAATTTTGTTTTTACTCTCTGGTGTACAGAAGCGATTTAGGGACAGAATTATGAAGACTAATATATCAGGTAAGTGTCAGATATTTTTTCTTAATTTTTTAATATAAAAGGAAAAATATGCCTTGAAAATTTCTAGTAAACTAGTAAATCTATGTTGTAGAATTGTTCCATAGTGTTGTAACGCGGACGCTCTGCGCTAACATCGTAGTGTTACTCCCAGCAGTCCCCGTGCACTGGTTTTCTTGGTCCTCTTACCATGCTACTGATAAACCTGGGCCTTCCCTACCTCTCAGCAACTTGAGGGTTAACATGTTACACCTGTGGACCTCCCAGCCTGAGCAACCTAGGTTCTTGGTTAGTCAGTTCCTTCGAAGGTTTTTTTTTTGTTGTGTTTCTGCTTGATTTTCTATTTACCGACCTTGGCTTGTTTTCCAACACTGCTCCTGATTCTGTCCCAATCCACTGACCTTCTATGACCTTTTGACTAGTCATGACTTTGCCGCCTGCCCCTGACCTTCAGACCAGATTTGACCACTCTCTTGCCTGACCCTGTGGGGCTTACCATCAGTGATTCTCTGGCCTTTGGGTCAGCTGACACTTAGCGACCTGGTAGTCTCACCGCAGCAAAAATAAGATCCCTGGGCGGGAGGGTTAAAGGGTAAAAACTGGGGGAATAAAGCCCAACCGGTTAGGTGGCACAGTGGGTCCATGATTCCCTTTCTGTTATAAATACAATGGGGACATTTTTTTTTTTAAAGCAATATTATTTATTGCAAAGGATTGAGAGAGTTTATCCCATTAGACAAGGATTATACAAGCAGAATTATCAGGTGGGTTATTCCAAACTGAATCTAGAATTTACTTGTGGGGCAAGGGGACCTCCTCCATCTTTGGGCTTTCTGGCCCTGCTCGCTTTTTGTTCTTTGTACATATTCACCCTATGAGCTCATGTCTGTCTTCTTTCCACTACACTTGTTCTTCCAAACTAAATCTAGAATGTATTTGTAAGGAAAGGAGACCTCAAGGAAGAAAGGCCCCCACCAAAAAAAAAAAAAAAGAATTTACAAAAAAAAAAAAAAAACGAACTAGATTTTCATATTTGCCATTGTATTAGAATTTTTTTTATGCCAAATTCAAGATATTTTTTGTAATTTTTTTTTTTTAAAACTTAATCCCTAAATAATACCGTAATAACTTAATTCCAAGCACTATTATGGCACAAAGACACGAACTGATAAATATTGCAAACATTCAAAAAATTACAAAAACTTTATTAAAGCAAAGTGATACATCGTTGACAGCTTGACAAGATCCCAAATGGAAGCCTACGTATTATTAGAGATGTTTTCACACAGTGGGTGGGGTTTTGGTAATTTATTCTATGTGTGATGTGTAGCCCACTGGGTCATATAAAGAAGGGGCAGTTTAATTTGATTTTTTTTTTTTTTTTAAAACAATCTTTATGGTCAGGGTGGAAGTCCCTTAACAATTCCGAAGCGTAAAACTTATTTACCACATTTTTCTAACTCTGCCCCCATACTCATGGATATATTAAGTATCCATATAACATTCTGCGGCCCATGTGGACGTTGCTTATTTTTTCTACTCTTTATTTGATTCCTCGACAGTGGTCCATTCATAGATGACCATATTACAGCCACACACTGAGCCATTATAAATTGGAACCAGCCTTCCTATGACTGACCTACCCTATGGTAGGGCATGGCCGGGCCCCGCTTGTCATCCAGGGTGCTTATGTTCTAATAAATACGGTAATTTACACTTTCATATTAGAACATTTTTACTTTTTTTTTTTTTTTTTTTTTTTAATTTTATTTTATAGCTACAGAAAATCTAAATACTCTCCCTAATGCAGATTTAGCCAAAAACTTCCAATATTAAATTCAATTTACCAAAAATAAGGCCAAAAATATTTACAGCGAAAAAAAAAGTCATTTACAATCTGCTAAAGTTTCCCATAGACAGGATAAGTCTCCGACATGTCTGTGGCTATTATATCTTACAAGTCTCAATACTACTTGGACTAACTTGGTTCTGATCTTAGATCCTTTCTTACACTCCAGTCACATCCAAAGCTGCATTAAATTTTTTTCCTTTCGAGAGCCTGCGATTGATTTGATTTGAATCGGTCATGTGAGTTCCCACAATGCACCAATATCAGGAATTCAGAATTTGTGATTTCGCTTTGGATGTGACTGGAGTTGAAAGTTTGTTGCAAGTCGTAATCTGTACAATAAAGGTAAGTTTTTGCAAAATTGCCCAGAATGGTAAGCGGATAAAAGTACATATAATTTAGTATCAATCAAATACCGTGTCGATGTTGTAGAGCGCAGTGTGTGGCCAGTACGTGCATCTACCCAGGTGACAGAAAGATCATTCTAGTTGCAAACCAGCTTTTCTGTAAACCAGTGATTTCTGCATTTTTGTAAATGAAATTTAGCAACTTTTTGTAAGATGTGAAAGAAAAAAAAAATTAACATTTTTGTATGATGTGCCTGAAAATGACTCCGGATGAAAATCTCCATTTGTACGTTCCATCCTTGGCGTCCCATTATCTTAATGCAGGGGCTGCATCTGCAGAGCGTCGTACGTGTCTCTTTGGGCGCCGCTTAAACCCTAAAAAGCAAAAATAAAATAATGAACCACTGGTTGGCGACGCGTACAGGATATCACTTTGTAATCACATACAATGTTGTCTTGAAAAGCCGGTCATCGGGTGACACATCTGGACGTGTCCAGTCGAGAGGTAAGGAAGGACACATCTGTATAGGGGGTGCGGAGGTAGCAGTCGTACCTAAGGGGCATCCAAAGCCTCCTCGGCCACGTGACACCAGCATGATAAATTACACATGGTATTTGGCTACCCTGTGCCACGAGAATGATGTCTGAACTGATCTCTATAGGGGCCACTGCCACAAAGACCAGGAAACTGATACAAAAAGTTGCAAGGAATTAAAATGATGGTGGACGTTACCTGATAGACCACGTCGTTCCCTTTGCCTTTTCGTCTGGGTTGCTGGAGAGAAAAAACAAGAAAAATTCCATTAGTTGTCACCTTGTAGAGCGGACCGTACACCCCACAGTCTTATTGACTCTGTTGGGTCCTTTAACATGGCGAGATCAGCCCCGATCATCCAAAGGTTCTGGAGTATGAACATTATGTGAATGTTATAACGTTAAATGATCCTATAACCAGGTCAGTGTCCCTTAAGGTTATGGTGTCCATACAATGCTCTGCCCAAGGTGCATCTACAGAATGGTCCTCAAAAATATCACTAAGTTGGTCAGAAGATTTAAGCTTGAAGATCTGGTACCTTGTAAGCAAACACTGAAGTCGCACATAGCACTAATTTTTTTTTTGTATTATTTTCTAACATTTTAGAAAGGTTCATGACCTAAATTGTAGTGAAGGTAATGGTGGCTGCATTTGTGAGTTATCTGATCCCTTCTGGTCCTCAACTGGGTCATGTGACCAGCAATAAGAGCCTCCTATGGATGGGAACAGGAAGTCAGATTCCCTATTAATTCCTGAGACTCATCTCATAGGAAGGAGCAGCAAAACTGACCAGGAGGATTCTTATTACTGGTCACATGACACAGCTAAAGACCAGAAGAGTGTGGAGACCTCTGTACAAAAGAAGAAAAAAAAAAGTGCTCTTTTTTTAAACTTCAGGCCGTTTTGAAGGCTATAACTTTTTATTTTTTTTTTTTATTTTTTTTTTTTAACTTAAAGTTTGGGTTAATCAAATAATTTTTGCATTTTTTTCTGGTGATACATAGAGCTTTATTTCATACTTTTTAAATACTTTTTGTGTCTCATTTTTTTTTTTTTTTTTTTTTTTTTAAGGGCTTCTAAAAGTTTTTCCCTTTCCATTATGGAAATATTTATGTAGGTGACACATAGTTTTGTGTTACGGGTGGCGGAGCTAGAACCTATGATGTGGGTGTGGTAAATGCTATTTTTTTTGTTTTTTTTTGTTTTGTCTTAATTTTTTTTTTTCTCAGATTTTCTCTATATTTGGAGCATTCAGGGTGAATATAGCCTTGTACTATACAATGCAGTGCTGATCTGTGTTCTCTAGGACCCGGCGGCTCCTGCAGTTCCTAGTACCGGGCAGATCACATGACCTTTGGCAATAAAAAAAAAAAAATTGCCAAATGTGTTAAAAAAAACAAACAAACATTAACTTTCCTCTCCAAACCCCTGGGGATCCAGCACAGAAGCTCCGGTGTCCCCCCCCCCCCATTCTTACTGCTTCCCCTTTATATGATATGCTGCCCGTACCATGTGTAGGCCCATCTCCATACATTGCTTTCACCGGAGCAGGAAGGGGTTAATCTGGCATGTTTTGGGTGACAATCCGTCCTCTAAGGTGCCTTGTTCTCGGACCACTTCGGGGGCTTCGGATCCCAAACTGTTTATTGTGATTCCCTTTTACTTGTCACTTTCCTCTGCCGCTGCTCTCGCTCTTCGCTTCTCCTTCCCCTGATACTTGTACATTGCAATAAAAGTCTTGGCGCTCTGTCTCGGTGTCAGCGAGATATAAAGAGCGCTCTTGTGCCCGCTCAGCGCCGCGCCTCTTTTATTTTATAAATATAGACCAGCAAACTATCTGACATTATGAAAATAAATAGGTGAACCCACAGGGGCCCCATCTCAGGCCCTCCAGCCCGCGCTCCGACACAACATTGAACATAAAGAGGCCGAGATTAGACAAGGACCATTACTCTTTCTTAGAGGCTTGAAAGGGAAGGATCGGGAAATGTGAACTTTAAGGGATGATGGGCCCGGTAATAAGCCGCACTCCCCTCCCCCGGGGTCTCTATGGACTATCGTAATAGGTCTCCGGCTCCGTGTCATCCAGATACATGTCAGTGTAACTATCTCTATGGCGGTTATAGAAGCCTATTCACAATGGACAGTATTCAATGGCTGCTTCTAAGATTTAAAGGGGTGGTCCAGCTTAGGAAACATCTGATGGGGGTTACTCGTCCACCATGACTCCGGAGGTCCGCCCATGTACTAGGAGACTAACTGATACCTATTAGTCCAGGACAAGACGCCATCAAGGTCTACACTGATGGGGTGGTTCACAAGTAACGTATTAGATCTGTACGAGATGCACTATACGTCCCAGCTCCTACATGGTGCTGAAGAATAGTAAGCAATGGCCGCCCCGGCTGGGCCTAGTAACCCCCAGACACCTACAATGTCCCGCTCTTCTCTTCCTCGTAACCATATGCGTATGTTTGGTTAGTGATGTATGGTGTGGCAGTATTACTTATATTATATATATATATATATATATTTATCGCATTATTTATATCAGTTTATTACTTAGTATCATTACTATATGATCCAGATTGCGGTAATATAGATAGAGAGATAGATATGAGATAGATGGATGGATATGAGATAGATAGATAGATAGATATGAGATAGATATGAGATAGATAGATATGAGATAGATAGATATGAGATAGATAGATATGAGATAGATAGATAGATAGATAGATATGAGAGATAGATAGATAGATAGATAGATATGAGATAGATAGATAGATATGAGATATATCTATCTATCTATCTCATATCTATCTATCTCTCATATCTATCTATCTATCTCATATCTATCTATCTCATATCTACCTCATATCTATCTATCTATCTATCTGAGGTAGATATGAGATAGATAGATAGATAGATAGATATGAGATAGATAGACTAATAGATATGAGATAGATAGATAGATATGAGAGATAGATAGATAGATATGAGATAGATAGACTAATAGATATGAGATAGATAGATAGATATGAGATAGATATGAGATAGATAGATAGATAGATAGATATGAGATAGATAGATATGAGATAGATATTAGATAGATATGAGATAGATATTAGATAGATAGATATTAGATAGATAGATATGAGATAGATAGATAGATATGAGATAGATAGATAGATATGAGATAGATAGATAGATATGAGATAGATAGATATGAGATAGATAGATAGATATGAGATAGATAGATATGAGATAGATAGATAGATATGAGATAGATAGATAGATAGATATGAGATAGATAGATAGATATGAGATAGATAGATATGAGATAGATAGATAGATATGAGGTAGATATGAGATAGATAGATAGATATGAGATAGATAGACTAATAGATATGAGATGGATAGATAGATATGAGATAGATAGACTAATAGATATGAGATAGATAGATAGATAGATAGATATGAGATAGATAGATAGATAGATATGAGATAGATATGAGATAGATAGATAGATATGAGATAGATATGAGATAGATAGATAGATATGAGATAGATAGATAGATAGATAGATAGATAGATATGAGAGATAGATATGAGATAGATAGATAGATATGAGAGATAGATAGATAGATATGAGATAGATATGAGATAGATAGATAGATAGATAGATATGAGAGATAGATAGATAGATAGATAGATAGATATGAGATAGATAGATAGATAGATATGAGATAGATAGATAGATAGATATGAGATAGATATTAGATAGATAGATATGAGATAGATAGATAGATATGAGGTAGATATGAGATAGATAGATAGATATGAGATAGATATGAGATAGATAGACAGATAGATATGAGATAGATATGAGATAGATAGACTAATAGATATGAGATGGATAGATAGATATGAGATAGATAGACTAATAGATATGAGATAGATAGACTAATAGATATGAGATAGATAGATAGATATGAGAGATAGATAGATAGATATGAGAGATAGATAGATAGATATGAGAGATAGATAGATAGATATGAGATAGATATGAGATAGATAGATAGATATGAGATAGATATGAGATAGATAGATAGATATGAGATAGATAGATAGATAGATATGAGATAGATAGATATGAGATAGATAGATAGATATGAGAGATAGATAGATATGAGATAGATAGATATGAGATAGATAGATAGATAGATATGAGATAGATAGATAGATAGATAGATATGAGATAGATATTAGATAGATAGATATGAGATAGATAGATAGATATGAGGTAGATATGAGATAGATAGACTAATAGATATGAGATGGATAGATAGATATGAGATAGATAGACTAATAGATATGAGATAGATAGACTAATAGATATGAGATAGATAGATAGATATGAGAGATAGATAGATAGATATGAGAGATAGATAGATAGATATGAGAGATAGATAGATAGATATGAGATAGATAGATATGAGATAGATAGATATGAGATAGATAGATATGAGATAGATAGATATGAGATAGATAGATAGATATGAGATAGATATTAGATAGATAGATATGAGATAGATAGATACATAGATATGAGATAGATAGATATGAGATAGATATGAGATAGATAGATATGAGATAGAGAGATAGATATGAGATAGATAGATAGATAGATATTAGAGAGATAGATATGAGATAGATAACAGATTAGATAGAACATGTCTGGTTCTCTTCTGGTACTTGTGGTTCTCGCTGTCTGTAGTCAGTTACGACTTTCTCTTATAATTATCTGTAAACAGGCGACATTCACTTTTCATTCTGGGCCTCAGATTCACTTTGGCAAATCCATTACATTCAATCTCATTCTCCGGTGTGACTTATGTTATTCCCCCGGGAGATTTTCCTCACCGTTGCTTGGGAAAATTACAAGTTGTTTATTACCATGACAATACCGGGGGATCGGTGTAAGTTTGTACCGCGCACACACATCGCTGTGAATGGCGGGTTTTTTCTTTACAGGCTACATTCCTATTTTATTGAAAATTGTATCGGTACTTTAAATTAAAAAAAAAAAAATTTAATTAAAAAAACATTTAAAAAGATTGCAAATTTAAAATTAAGTCTAAGAAACATTTTGAAAAATGAGTTGTTTTTTCAACTATATAAATTAGATATTTTTTTTTTTTTTTGTTTACTTCATGTCAAAACAATAAAAAAAAAAGTATTGAAATTTCCAATGAGAAATATACTTAAGGTGTTGATTCAGATGATGGATTGGCGGGGCTTAGTTAAGGGGTGTGGTTTGTGCACCTGATCTCATATTACAGACTTCAGTGGGGGAGAGCTGCTGCAGCACACAAGTGCCTTACAGCCAATCTGATCTGAGGCTTGAGAAGAGGAAGGGGGAATGTCTGATCTAGAGGACAGGAGCAGACTGGCCATTAAGGTATTGTCAGAGGGCCTATGGCAAAAAGGGGCCCGCAGCCCACTGACCAGTTAGAATGTTCCATGAAATGTTATATATTAATTCAAATTAAAGGGTTTCCTGACTATAGCAGGTCATAAGGGGCCCAAGACTGTCTGGGGCGCTCTGACTAGTCTTACAGATCATGCGTGGGGAAGTTTTTGACAATTTTTGAGCCTTTGCCTAACATAAATACCTTCTAAAAAATGTAACTAAGGGTGTATTCACATGGTGCATTTGGGGGTGCAGATTAAAACCGTGTGCATGTAGTTTTGCAGCAGTTGTGGTTTATACAGGTGAAACATTTATTTGGCGCATGTTAACGGTAAAGATTACAACCACACCGAAAACCACAGCAAAATCCCATCCCAATGAACCCTTACAGGGCTGAACTACTTCCTCTGCTTCCTGTCACATGATCACAGCAGCTTCCTGTCACCACCACTAGGAGGAGCTCCCCCTAGTGGTGCCCGCAGGCAGAAGGAATTTTATCTGTGTGACAACATAAAATAAAACTAATAAGAGCAGAATTTTGGACCTACAAAAAAAAAAAAAATAGTGAGCGTTTAGCTGACCCCACACGGGGGAGAGGGTCCCGTTCTGAGCCTCAGATTTGGGTTCAGGGTCCTCTGATTTCTGTGATATTCTGTCTTTTAGGGCCATAAACTATTTTTTTTTTTCTGCAGAAAACCTTCACTATGTGACTTTCTTGTTATGATAATAAAATAACACATCCCGCCGGTGCGCGGGAACAGGATTTGTGCTCGGCACCGGGAGGGTTTTGAACTGTGAAACGCGTCGGTCCAAGATTGATGAGACTCACAGGAGAGAAATGATCATCAGACCCGTCCTGCGAGAACACAGATTTATTGACCCAAATTTTTGCCCAACCCAATATGGCTTCTCAGGAGGAAGTCTGCCGGCCGCTGCGCTAATGACTTGCCGAGGTTTGTAGGAAGTTTCTTTTTTTCTTCTATTTGTTTCTTTTTTTTCTGTATCCTCTGCTCATAACACAATAAAGAAGATAACAAGACGGGGGATGGGACAGACACGACTCGTAGAGAGCAGCTTACATTTTGGCCTTTGTAACCCAATTATGTGACATCTTTTGTATCTTAGCCGAAAGCCACAATCGGATACGATACTGGGGTCGTGTAGAATCTTGTGACCCCAGTCTAGAGAGGAGGCAAAGGCATAGGGGCCCCCCGGGCAGCGGCTGTAGGGCCCAGGGCAAGACTGACAGTAGGAAGTCTACAGGCACAAGGAGGACTACTACAGGGACTACCAAGAGGCTAACACTATGAAGTCTACAGGCACAAGGAGGACTACTACAGGGACTACCAAGAGGCTAACACTATGAAGTCTACAGGCACAAGGAGGACTACTACAGGGACTACTGTGATCCTGACATAATGATGTCTACAGATAAAAGGACTACTATGTTCCTGACATAATGAAATCTACTGACACAAGGAGGACTACTATAGGGACTACCATGAGGCTCCCAATAGGAAGAGTGCTGTGACACTACTGTGACCTAACATTATGAGGACTGTAAGGTGGTGTGAATGAACCCCTTAATCCTTATCCCCGTGTAACAATTGTGTATAGGCGGTGACTGGACTCAGCTGCTGTTCACACTAACTATGGTGAGGCGCAGTGTGACACTGCCTTACGTTATTATGGTATTATGTTGCTATGACTTGCACTATGTAATATGCGGTATTATGTTGATTGTTACGTGCCGCGTGAGCTGGGCGGGTTGTCGCGCAGCCATTGCTTAGGGATTGTAAGTGCTGCAGAGTTTTGCACCGTGGCAGATTCTGCGTTGCTCTCTCTGATGCCACCCACTGACATCCGGGGTTACCCAGATACCCCTGGTAGGGGGAGCGCTAGGACATGGCGGTGACGCCTGCGCAGCTCAGGAGAGGAGCACGTCACCCATGGCACCAGGCAAACCCTGATCTGGTAGCCAAACCCAGTGGGGGCGCTATAGGGAAAATGAGCAATTACCCAGCAGCACCCCTGCCAATACAAGGGGGTAGACAAGGTGGAGGGGGAAGAATTCCAAAAAAAAAAAAATGAAAATCCATCACAGCTCCCTCTCATCGTGCCGAACTATATGTACCAGCAGGCTGCCCTCTGCATTACTGAGATAAGCTCCTGCTATGTTTGGCTTTCTGCTGATTTTGTACATTTTGGGCAGACAACACAATATTTTCTCATTTCCTCCGGTGGAACAAAGCAGACGCTGCGCATATTATGTCTGCCCGTGCCCACTGTGCCATCTGCTGTCCTACCCAACATACTGCACATCGGAGACCTGGCGTGCACATAAAGTACAGCAGAGCCGGGCACAGGCCATAGATAACACCCTGTGCTTTATACCCTAATAATAATAATACAGTGTAACGACACAACCTGCAGCTAAAGCACAGCGTGCGCCATATAATACCACCGCTATACTGCTCCATTATATCAGCCACTACTGCTCTACAGCACTGCCATAGTTAATCATATATATAACTACTCCCCTACGTCTAGTTGTACAGAGCTAACGCTAGTCACAGCTGAAGGTTTGTTACAGTTGTATCTAATCTGTGTAAGATAAACCCAGCAGCAGCACAAATCTCTCTTATGTCCTGAAAGTTTGCTACAATGTATCAGTGCAGGTAAAGTGCACCAGTATGAGGACCGGGCTCTTTACGTCACAGAGGATCATCTAGACTGGATACAACTGTAACAAAGCCCCAGCTGTGAGGAGGATGAGGTCTGAAGAGCATTTCCCATGTATGAATAATTACTGATTTATGTCACGATCAGAACAGAGCTGGACAGGATTAGATACAGCCACACTTACCAACATTTATGAAGCCAAATTTTTTTGGACATTTAAAGAGGACCTTTCACCATACCAACCAAATCCAGTTCTTCCATCCTACAATAGTCCTCGCTCCACTGATCTCGACGTAGTTGGAATTTTTTCTCTAGCCCCCACCATTCCTGAGCAATCATTGCAGGTAGTTTGTCCCAGTATGGTAATTAGTCTGCCTACTGTCAGGTGGGCGGTCCTTAGCGGAGAAGATCATCTGGGGCAGCCCACCTGTCAGTTGAGAGCCTAAATAGCATACTGGGTGCTGAAACTAACAACGCAGATTGCTCAGGGATGGTGAGGGCTAGAGAAAAAATTCCAACTACGTCGAGATCAGTGGAGCGAGGACTATTGTAGGATGAAAGAACTGGAGTGTGTAGAGGTGATGAAAGGTCCTCTTTAAGCAGAGCCCCGCCCCTGGGTACACCCCAATACCCAAGAACATCCCCCAAACATCCATACCCCCTCCCCCTCTCTTGGTACGGCTGGTAATATAACCATCTGTCCTGCTCATCTAGGATTAGGATCTCACTCCTATAAAACATTCCAAATTACTTACTTCAATTTCCCACCACCAAGCCACAAACATGTAGATTATCCCAATGTACCCTAATGGCGGGTGTAAAACTCAAATAAGACCATAAAATGCAACTTTCTCTTCGGGTATATTCACACCTACAGTTTTCATCAGGTTTTCTGATGCAGTTTTTGAAGGTGTGAATTATAAAAGGAGACAATGTATAAAGCACAGTTGTTGCTTCTCTTTCTTCAAAACCTGCATCAAAAAACCTCCATGTGTGAATATACCCTGAAATTCTTAATCCGTTCACCACTGACCTGTTTGACTCGGATGTCGCTGTAGGGATCGTTCATCTTGTCCCTCTGCAGGCCCTGAAATGTTAAACGCAAAAATATTTAGAAACTTTAGTCGTCACAGGATGATTGAATTTCCTATGCAAGGGTCGTATTAGGGACCAGCCTTTAGGGGGCGCCACCTGTGCGGATGCCGTAGAATGGTAGATTTTAATTATTTATCAAGATTCATTTATTATTATTATTAATGTTAATAATTTATAGTATTCTTGTTTGATTTCATTTTAGACGACTGCAGGATCCGACTACACACGGGATCTTTGTAGTCTGTAACCATGGAGACACAATATTACCTGTAGCTAAAGATCTATACGGTTAGATTTTAATCAAGTCTGTTAACTTTACATATAGAGCTTCTATTTTGTGCGTGGTAGTTTTTTAGCACTCTATAACAGAACTTGCTTAGTACTGCACACTGATGTACTGTGCAGTATATTACATTGGCAGTATATGGTGGTTGCAGCACTGTATAGCATCATTATTTAGGCTCTCAATATGGAAGTGTTATGTATGGCACTGTTATTTGGACCATACTGTTATATTATATGGTGTGTTTCTTTATATACTATACGACAGTGCCCTATATGGCGCATTAACAGAAGGTAACGTATAGCACCCCCTGCGTCACCAGGCTGGTCCTGACTGTATGTCTTTAGCATACGATTAGGGATCAGTATTATAGTATTACAGACGCCATGGCGGCAAAAACTGTGTTAAAACTTTTGGACTGAACATAACGTCACAGAATGTTCTAGAACTTTCCGGGCACTTCCTATTGAAACATCACTTTATTGCCCACAGTCATCCTTGCTCCCTATCGAACGCCATCCACATTGGCCACCACTTTACATTATAATGGTCCTTTATGCCGTCCCACAAGATACTTACATGATAGACAGAGTTTTCCGGACTCTTCGTCTGCTGCAGGAAAAACCAGAGATAATTATCAGACAGGACATAAGTATTAGTGAAGATTTAGTTAATCCTAATGCGAATTATAGACTTTAATAATTTATTGTGATTCATGTATTAATATTATTAGGACGAATAATAAATTCTTCTAGTATTTGATTTAATTTTAGATGGCTGCAGGATCAGACTACACAGGGGTCCTTTGTAGTCTGTAACCATGGAGACACGATATTAGCTCTAGATTCTAAACTATAGGATTCTTTTTTTTTAATTAGACTGTTAACATGTCCCTTTAAGATGCACTGGGGCAAAGACATGATGTGGCTGGAAAATATAAATACCCTTTAGAGTGAATCTCCAATTTAAAGGGAGTCTGTCACCAGAACCAGCATATCACCCCAGCCCTGCAGATAGATAGGTTACTGTCACCAGACCAGGATATCACCCCAGCCCTGCAGATAGATAGGTTAGTGTCACCAGACCCCAGCATATCACCCCAGCTCTGCAGATAGATAGGTTACTGTCACCAGAACCAGCATATCACCCCAGCCTGCAGATAGATAGGTTACTGTCACCAGACCCAGCATATCACCCCAGCCCTGCAGATAGATAGGTTAGTGTCACCAGAACCAGCATATCACCCCAGCCCTGCAGATAGATAGGTTAGTGTCACCAGAACCAGCATATCACCCCAGCCCTGCAGATAGATAGGTTAGTGTCACCAGGCCCAGCATATCACCCCAGCCCTGCAGATAGATAGGTTAGTGTCACCAGACCCAGCATATCACCCCAGCCCTGCAGATAGATAGGTTAGTGTCACCAGAACCAGCATATCACCCCAGCCCTGCAGATAGATAGGTTAGTGTCACCAGACCCAGCATATCACCCCAGCCCTGCAGATAGATAGGTTAGTGTCACCAGACCCAGCATATCACCCCAGCCCTGCAGATAGATAGGTTAGTGTCACCAGAACCAGCATATCACCCCAGCCCTGCAGATAGGTTAGTGTCACCAGACCCAGCATATCACCCCAGCCCCGCAGATAGGTTAGTGTCACCAGACCCCAGCATATCACCCCAGCCCCGCAGATAGATAGGTTAGTGTCACCAGAACCCAGCATATCACCCCAGCCCTGCAGATAGATAGGTTAGTGTCACCAGAACCAGCATATCACCCCAGTCCTGCAGATAGATAGGTTAGTGTCACCAGACCCCAGCATATCACCCCAGCCCCGCAGATAGATAGGTTAGTGTCACCAGAACCCAGCATATCACCCCAGCCCTGCAGATAGATAGGTTAGTGTCACCAGAACCAGCATATCACCCCAGCCCTGCAGATAGATAGGTTAGTGTCACCAGAACCAGCATATCACCCCAGCCCTGCAGATAGATAGGTTAGTGTCACCAGAACCAGCATATCACCCCAGCCCTGCAGATAGATAGGTTAGTGTCACCAGAACCAGCATATCATCCCAGCCCTGCAGATAGATAGGTTAGTGTCACCAGAACCAGCATATCACCCCAGTCCTGCAGATAGATAGGTTAGTGTCACCAGACCCAGCACCCTGCCCTGCAGATAGATAGGTTAGTGTCACCAGAACCGGCACCCTGCCCTGGGGTGACATGCTGGTTCTGGTGACACTAACCTATCTATCTGTCACCTTAAGCTCCCTCTAGTGGTGGCTGTAAGCAGTGCAGTTTTATCATTTTACCTGGTCTATGCAGGGGATTTGGAGCAGTGTATCAGAATCGCTATGGAGATATATTAAGAAATTCATCAGCACAAAATGTTGGCGCTAAAACCAACCTACTATGGAGATCCACTTTAAAGGACCCGTGGGGGGTAACTTGGGTGATAGAGTCATCTCACATATTGTATCAGAATTTCTGTGTATGACTTGAGGCCCTTGTGATGTTACGAGGATATTTGCCCCGCAGGTTTCTGCCCCGCCAGGCCATATAATTGTCGGTATTGTATGTTCTGGGTATCAGCGGCCGCTGCAGACGGTTATTTGTATGTGGCGGACGTTGCTGCTCCTGTCTATGCCCAGAATACATCGCTTATTGACAGAAATGGCTGTAAATCTCGGCTCCCAGAGTACAAAGCCGCCCGTCACTGAGACTCTGCACTTCAAAGGCCCAGAAAGCTTTTTGTTGTTTGTTTTCCATGGTAGCCGCGGCCCTGTGATGTTTCTGAGCCTTGACGTTTCCCCGTACCTGCAGCTCCCTCGTACCCAGACGTGGGCGAGAGACATCACAGGGGATCGTCTGCCTGCCTGCCTGCGACTGCTGGGACATGTTGGGAATCAGATTGCTGATAGCCATCTCTCCTGAGGCTTCAGGCGCTCCGCTATCCTCTACCTCACTAGCTTTTCATCTGGCTGCAGCAGACGCCGCCAAATAATGGCGACTGCACATCCTGATATACGAGGACCCGACAACTGCGCAATACCCACCTCGTGGTGACCAGCACCGACCCCTCTGCTACGGCCAAGACATGGCAGCCATTATTATACAGAAGACCTGAGGAGCAGAGGCGAAACCTGAAGCGCCTGGACCCCAATGCAAAATATGTAATGGGGCCCCTACTTATACTGGTGTCGCCTTATGTTGTAGAGAGGCCCCAGGACCTGGTAGTGACTGCGATCCCTGCAAACCCTATAGGTACGCCCCTGCTTAGGGTGGTCAATAGAGGGACGACCTATTATACAGCAGGAGACTCGCCGATACACCGTAAGGAAGGAGACAGAGACTTGTATGTATATACCTATGCTGATGCTGAAATATGTCATAGATAGATATGAGATAGATAAGAAATATAGATATGAGATAGATAGATAGTTATGGGATAGATAGATAGATATGAGATAGATAGATATGAGATAGATAGATATGAGATAGATAGATAGTTATGGGATAGATAGATAGATATGAGATAGATAGATATGAGATAGATAGATATGAGATAGATAGATATGAGATAGATAGATAGATAGATAGATAGATAGATATGAGAGATAGATAGATAGATAGATAGATATGAGATAGATAGTTATGGGATAGATAGATAGATAGATAGATATGAGATAGATAGATATGAGATAGATAGATAGATAGATAGATATGAGATAGATAGATAGATAGATAGATAGATAGATAGATATGAGATAGATAGTTATGAGATAGATAGTTATGAGATAGATAGATATGAGATAGAAGATAGATAGATATGAGATAGATAGATAGATATGAGATAGATAGAAGATAGATAGATATGAGATAGATAGATAGATAGATAGATATGAGATAGATAGATATGGGATAGATATGAGATAGATAGATAGATAGATAGATAGATAGATAGATAGATATTAGATAGATAGATAGATAGATAGATAGATAGATAGATATGAGATAGATAGATATGAGATAGATATATAGATAGATATGAGATAGATAGATAGATATGGGATAGATAGATAGATAGGAGATAGATAGATAGGAGATAGATAGATATGGGATAGATAGATAGATATGAGATAGATAGAACATTACAATATGGAGTCTGAGTCACTTACTCTGTTCATTCCTTTTTCTGTATCTCCAGCAATATTAATCTTGTCATAAGCCACTTGGTCACGTTGTTGAAGTTTCTAGAAATATTGAAGAGAGCGGGGTTATACAGGGCACATCATTTATCTGTAGGGCTGATTTCATGGCCTGGCATACTGGACAATTGCTCAAAACCCAATTTTTCTAGGGGGCCCCAAGAACTGGATCCCTGCGGCAACAAGAGCATGGAGCATGCAACAGGGGATGCTAGTAATGGTGGGAGACACAAAGGGTGAGCACGACTGCTGTGTGAGGGCACCAAGGTGGGCTTATTATGTAGGGAGCATAACGGGGTTTTATTACAGGATTGGGGCACGAGGGGGAGCATTACTACTTACTAGAGGCCTAAAGGGGGCACTTAGACAGACACTATTAATGTGTAGTAGTGTAGAGGGGCACTATCACTATGTAGGGGGCACACAAAAAGGTACTTTCGTGTGGCGGCACTCTATGAAGGGTGGATATTAGTACTTTTGGGTTCACACTGTGTAGTGGAAATCAGAGGGTGTTGTTACTGACTGGGGTCAAAAAGGGCACCATTATTGTGTAGGGGCCTGTACGTGGCATTGGTTGTTATATAGTATTATTATTTAGCCGCCATATGGGAATAATGTGTGATCATGGGATGGCAGAATTATTTTGCTTTTATATAGTGTTGTTGGTCATATTGGCCTTGGTATTGAATTTTTTTCTGTAGTAAAATGGGGGTAATATTTAGACACACTGGGATATTATGAGGTCGTGGTATGGCGGTCTTATTTAGCCTTTATAATAGTGATGATATTAGAGATATGGATCTTGGTATGTGATTTTTTTTTTCTGTAATAATATGGGGGTAATATTTACATACTATGTGGGGTATTATGAGGTCATGGTATGGCGGTATTATTTGACCCTTATATGGTGTTATTATTGGTAATGTTGGTCTTGATTAGTTATTTTTTTCAATAACAATAAGGGGAAAAATATCTTGTCATGGTATGGCAGTATTATTTGGCCTTTATATACTGATATTATTAGTAATATTGGTCTTAGTATGTAGTTTTTGTCAGCAACAATATGGGGGTAATATGTGGTCATTACATCGGTAGTATTTGTCCCTTGTATAGTAGTATTATTTGTAATATTGGTCTTGCTATGATGTTCTACCATGGTGTTAATCTTTGCTCCTTGTATTGTTGAATTATATGGTAACAGTGTGGCGGTATCATTTTAAAGGTAAACAATCATACATAGAATATTGCTTGGACAAAATACTAATGTATAAAGAGCCGGAGTGAGCTCCGTATACCTCACCTTCCTCTATGTCACGTATGCAGTTGTTAAGAAAGCTGAGATTTGAGAATGCTGTTTGCTAGGATATAGAAAGACCTAACAAAAATGTCTCTGTCGTTACATACGGCCAAAACGGTTCAATCATCTCCAGTCTGCTAAAAACCAAGATTGGCTAAAACTTACACTGTATGTGTCTGAGTCTTTCTCATCACCATAAACGGGAGATCTCTTCGTGTACTGAAAAAAGTACAATTATTAATCACACACAGAACACAATATAATAAGTAACTGAGAACAGAACAAAAACTAAAGGAACAAGGATACAAAGATATACCTAATAGGACACTGTAACTCTGGAAATATTACATCCTATGTACAAGAATATAACTACTATAATACTGCCCCCTATGTACAAGAATATAATTACTATAATACTGCCCCTATGTACAAGAATATAACTACTATAATACTGCTCCTATGTACAAGAATATAACTACTATAATACTGCTCCTATGTACAAGAATATAACTACTATAATACTACTCCTATGTACAAGAATATAACTACTATAATACTGCCCCTATGTACAAGAATATAACTACTATAATACTGCCCCCTATGTACAAGAATATAACTACTATAATACTGCTCCTATGTACAAGAATATAACTACTATAATACTACCAAAAGAAATACACTATAAACAAAAAAACAAAAAAAAAAACTGCTCCTATGTACAAGAATATAACTACTATAATACTGCTCCTATGTACAAGAATATAACTACTATAATACTGCTCCTATGTACAAGAATATAACTACTATAATACTGCTCCTATGTACAAGAATATAACTACTATAATACTGCTCCTATGTACAAGAATATAACTACTATAATACTGCCCTATAAAAAAAATAACTACTATAATACTGCTCCTTATATAAAAAAAATAATACTATAATATGCTCTTTTCAAAAAAAATAAACCCCCTATGTACAAGAATATAACTACTATAATGCTGCTCCTATGTACAAGAATATAACTACTATAATACTGCTCCTATGTACAAGAATATAACTACTATAATACTGCTCCTATGTACAAGAATATAACTACTATAATACTGCTCCTATGTACAAGAATATAACTACTATAATACTGCTCCTATGTACAAGAATATAACTACTATAATACTGCCCCCTATGTACAAGAATATAACTACTATAATGCTGCTCCTATGTACAAGAATATAACTACTATAATACTGCTCCTATGTACAAGAATATAACTACTATAATACTGCTCCTATGTACAAGAATATAACTACTATAATACTGCTCCTATGTACAAGAATATAACTACTATAATACTGCCCCCTATGTACAAGAATATAACTACTATAATGCTGCCTCCTATGTACAAGAATATAACTACTATAATACTGTCCTATGAACAAAATAAAACAACAAAAATACCGCTCCTATATAAAAGAAAATAACAACAAAACACCCATACAAGAAAAAAAACAAAAAAAAAAATACTGCTCCTATGTACAAGAATATAACTACTATAATACTGCCCCTATGTACAAGAATATAACTACTATAATACTGCTCCTATGTACAAGAATATAACTACTATAATACTGCCCCGTGTACAAGAATATAACTACTATAATACTGCCCCCTATGTACAAGAATATAACTACTATAATACTGCTCCTATGTACAAGAATATAACTACTATAATACTGCTCCTATGTACAAGAATATAACTACTATAATACTGCTCCTATGTATATGGCTGATAGGACTGGAGGTCGCCTCTTAGTTTCTGCTTCCCATCTGACCGCTATAAGGAGATACATTTGCAGACTTTCCTATACAATCTTTCTCTCACCTTCTCTCTGATGAACAATGCTGTGGCAATGATTGCATACAGAAATAATACGCCATCCAAGAGATAACAGTATTTGGGATCTGACAGTCCAAAGAATTGTGCATCTACAAAGAAAGTGAGAAAACGGTGAGAATTTGATCACGATACAATGTAATAATGTTAATGTGCAGCCTAGTTTGGTGTAGGCCTTACAGAAATGAGGTTGATGTGGTAATAACAGGTATTTTGGGGCCCCTGTGATACGTTCTTGCCAGTGGTAAAAGTTTAAAAAAATTCTGAGTGTAAAATTTTACACTTGAATTCCGGACAGCAGAAACCTCGCCCTCTTTTCTGAAGGTCACCGCTTGGTCTTGCTTTTCCGACCACTTGGCTTGCCCTAGTCTTTGGTTTTCTGCTGTGGTTTTGCGACTAGTCATGCGATGTCTAACACTTCATTCCCTCATCCTCAGAACTTTATCTTTCTGGTGAACTGAGGATATTTAACGTTGTTTTGTAAACCACACACTTGGCATTCCTGCCGATGACGTGTCAAGGAAGCGCTTTCTACAGAGGGACTGTACTTGAGTCTCGCTGAAGTCTCAGGAATTTCTGATAGGTTGGGGTTTGCTATTTCAGCTGTAGAAATCCGTCTAAGAGCCGATATGTCAATTCTCGAGACGGATTCCGCATGGAAACCACTGAAAACAATCCAAGGGCACATCCTTGGCTGATCAACTGCGAGTGTTTGGCAGAAGTTTGTGGCCCGGCCTCGGATTTCCTCCTGAAACATCTGTTGTCTGAACATGTCCTTGAAGTAATATTAAAAAGTTGCAAAAATAAACAAACAAGACACAATTTAAAATATTAGTAAAAAATTTTTTTTTAAATATTCCTTTTAAGAATCAGAGGCCGTCTTTTGTAGGTCTTAAGGTTGGTTCTTTAGACTTGGAAGAATTATCATAACATGTTTTCTTTTAAGTTTGACATCTTTATGAATTTTTAATTTTTTTTAGATTAATTGTATCAAAAATAGTAAAATAAAATAAGTGAACAAACAAAACAAAAACAATAAAAATAATCAGTGTGGTTCCGTCTATTTTCCAATTCACAGGGGGTACATCTGGAGGTTTAATCCCCCGCCCCCTAAATTCACCCAAAAATATTGACACATTTCTATTGCGAAATCAGGTGATATTAATAAATTTAGGAAATCTTTTAATTGACACAAAATGTTGGGATGGAAATGACATAGATTAGAAACGGGCCTGATGTGTTGTGTTGTGCTCGGTGCGGTTACTAAGTGTAGATCAGCATCTGTGCTTCTCAACATCGAGGTTTCCTGTCCTTATCTACCCGACATCTGCTCACATCGAACTCACACTTGTGGCTCATGTGTGTGACGTAGAGAATGTGAGCCAGATACAGGGCCCACGGTAAAATCTTAAGTTGTTATTCTACATCCAAAATTTGTGAATTAAAGGGTTTTTTTTTGTGATTTTTACACCATTAAAGGGAACTCTGCCTATGTTGTCTGGACCCATGAAATGTTTTTGGTGTTTTTTTTATCTTTAATGGTGACGTAAACTGCTCTAAATATATAACTTTTTGGAATTTTACAATTATGTCATTTTTTTTATTTTATGTGTGAAATGCAAAATTTAAAAAAATTATACATAATGTATATGAATGTTACGAGGGGCCTGGACGCCTTTCTTCGAAATAAATATAAGTATTATACCAGAACTCGAGCGTACTAGATTTTTGGAAAGTCAATGCCAATTCAGGGATTTATTTGCCATATTTAGAGCCAGGAAGAATTTTTTTTAAACATAATATGGGGCAATTGCCACCTGCCTCATAGGAGATTTTTTTTTTTTACTCCTTTGGATCTACATTGGTGGGACTTGATGGATCTGCGTTGTTTATGATCTTATAAACTAATTAATGTTTTTGTATCTTACAATTCATTAATAAGATACTTATAAAATAATTCCAAAGCATTTTATAATGGGCCATAAAGCAAATGAAACCCAAATCTTAGCTCCAGAGCTGAAAATTGAAAGTTTTTTTTTTTTTTTTTTTTTTTAATTTTCAAAATTAAAGTTTTTTTTTTACTTTTTTTAGGCTTCTGGATTAGAACTGATAGAATACAAAAAATGTAAATAGAAGAAAATCTAAATCTAAATTTGCAATTTTTTTCTCTGTCTAAATCTAAAGTTCTAATCTAGAAATTGCTTTGATATATTTTTATGTATATTCTTTTTATGTGAATGAAGATTATTTAACTTGCTGTTATATTAGATGTGCAGTGTTTATCTTTATGGCTAATTTTAAGAAAAAAAATGGAAATTTGGTTTTATTACTTTATTTTGCACATATGATTGATAGATAGATAGATAGATATAATATGTATATAATATTCTCTTTATTTTTATGATTTTATTCTTGTTTTATTACTTTTTTTAGCACTAGTTTAGCAGACTGGAAAAAAAAAGTCTCCTTTAAATTTCGCTGTTTTCTATGACATAAAAGAATCAATTTTAAAAAAAAAATGAAGTTCTTTGTGTTTTATGTACTTTATAGGTTTTAGCAATTCTTACACATTACTGCTGCAGAACGTGTTATCCCGTGTGATTCTCATTTCTGCTATGTTGGCGTATTTCTGGCTCTGCTCTCGTCTCTGTTTGCGCCCATGTCGGAGGGATAGATATACATTGAGATATATATTTGGAGTGTTTCTCGATGTATTTCTCCCTTAGAAGGTTGTGACATATCGTACTTTATAGGCATACAGTGGGATACGTGGCCCATAGGCTCCAATTGTAAAAAAAAATATATATAAGTATACGGTTTTCTACTGTATTTACACAGCAAGCGAAGGACACCCCTTTGGCATATTCTGGATGGGGGGGTTATAGGGAAACTCCGGACAAAATCTACAGCCTATCATGTGTGATACTGTTTGCTGAGCCATGTATCTGAGCTTATCATGTGATACTGTCTGTGGCGCTGACTATCATGGGTGACTGTCTGCTGAGCCATGTAGCTAAGCCTCTTATGTGTGATACCTACAAGTTCAGGTGGATACAGAAAAGGGTACAATATTAATCGAGTCCATACAACTACACTGCCCATTGTCCATGTTATATTGGGCGCCTGACATGCGCTGGTATAAAGGGTTAACCCTCCGAGGTTTACGCTCTCACTGTCTACATCTGACACGGGATTGCAGGTTGTCTTTTTTCCACTTGTGGTTGATGCAGCTCTCGGTGTGATCGGGGATCTATATATAGCGCAGCGCTCCTGACACCTGATCGTAATCCCCCCTCCATACTACAACCCCCAATTTGCTGAGTGATCGTATCAATTCTACTAAGTGGCAAGATGGGGATTTGTCAGTCCTTCTAATGGCGATTTCTATTTCCACTTAGAGATTCCAGTTTTCATTCTATGCTCAGAATCCTGTAGAGAAATATTTTATTTTTCTTGTTTTATTTCACCAGCCTTCGTGCCCGATGTGTCCTCTAGGTAAAGGCCATGTGTAAATTGTGCGCCATTTTATGGGGTCACTGATATCTTAATGTCGCCAAAAAACCCTGCCATATAGTGCATAAATAATACTGCACCAAAGCTAAATTGAAGTATTTTAAAGTGCTCATATAATACTGCGACATAGTGTCTAAATAATATCAATACGCTATATAATATCCTAAATAATGCCGCTAAACATTTAAAAAATAACACCAATATAAAGTGCTCACATAATACTGCCACATCAGGTCTAATAAATATCAATACACTATATAATATCCTAAATTATACCACTAATTACTACATAACAATTCAAAGTAACAGTTCTATAAAA
The DNA here is from genome assembly GCA_947044405.1 of Leptodactylus fallax. Lineage (NCBI taxonomy): Eukaryota > Metazoa > Chordata > Amphibia > Anura > Leptodactylidae > Leptodactylus > Leptodactylus fallax. Next base: position 411,473 of record CAMRHE010000769.1, read on the forward strand.
TGTTTACATAATACTGCCATATAGTGTCTAAGTAATATCACTATATTATATAATATCCTAAATAATATAACTAAATAGCTCAAATTAACAGCATTAGAAAGTGCTCACATAATACTGCCATATAGTGTACAATATCTCTGCACTATATAATATCCTAAATAATACCACCAAATTGTTTACAGTAACAGTAATATAATGTGCTCACATAATACTGCCATATATTGTCTAATTAATATCACAGTATAGTATCTAAATACCACTAAACTGTTCAGTCGCAGCATTATACAGTGTTCACATAATACCGCCTTATAGTTCTCACATAACAGTGCCGTACAGTGTCTAACTTACTCTCTATAGTTCCAAAATTATCTAGTGATAACATAAGTGTAGACCATGGAGACACACAAGAGGTTGTGGCCCCTGTCATCCATGTTAGAGTCCAGTCCCATCTATTTTATGGCGCCGCTACTTCTCTCTGGTTGGAAAAGCCAACTCAAGATCTAAACCACACAAGAGGTGATTTTCAGTCCTGAGCTTCTTAGCTGTTCTACTGTCCTGCTCAAATTTCCAGAGACGCCACGACCTGCGACCATGAGCAAAACAAAAATAAGCTACAAAATATGGCCAGAATGGCCAATGTTCAGCTAAAATTTTAGCACAAATTTTGCTTGTTGTTGGTGAGTTTGAAAGTGGATGGTTGCCAACTGGAGAGAAATGACGTCACCGGAGACAGGAACTGCACAAACTGCGTTCTTGGGATCCCTGGAGGTCCCTGCAGTAGGAGGTATAAAGCTCCACCACCTACATGTGATTGTCAAAGTATGATAAAGGTGTTGTATGGACGATAAAAATTTTTTACAAAGAGGATCAGACTGCCATAAAACACTCATGAGAAGTGACATTAACGTCAATGATCCATGGTGCTTCCCAAGTTCCCTGCTGGTCTCTATTACTAGACACAAGGGAAATGAGCTCTCAGTCAATCACTAAGGAGGGTAACCATTGCAAGCAGGAACGTAGTGATGGGGGGGGGATCGGTAAGGTGAGTATAATTTCTTCTGACCTTACTGGTCCCTTACCATCATTACTTCTCAGGTTTGCTGCCAGTCTCCACTTTCTGGTCCCTCTCGACACACAGAAAACCAGCTCTCATCCAATCACTTGGCGAGGTGAGTCCCCAAGGCAATCTGATATGGCTGACTCAGACCTGGAACGGTGAGGGATTGGTGAGGAGAGCATCACTTCTGATTTCAACAATCCCTTCCTGTCTGATGTTTTCCATGTCCTCCACTGGTCTCTACTGTCTGGTCCCTCTTGATACACCGGAAATGAGCTCTTAGCCAGTCACAGGGTGAGGTGGATCACAAGTGTAACCAGAGATAGTAGAGTCAGAACTGGAGTTGTGGGGATTCGATGAGATCACTTCTTCTGACCTCACCAACCCCATCCCGATGTTTCTTAGGGCCCCTGCTGGTCTCTGTCTGGTTTCTCTTGATGCAAAGGAAATGTGCTCTCAGCCAATCACTAGGTGGTTGGGACACCAATGTATCCAGAGTCACAACTTGAGTGGTGGGGGATTGGTGAGGAATCTCTTCTTCTGACTTCACAAATCCCATCCAGTCCTGATAATTTCCAGGTCTCCTACCAGTCTATTATCTGGTCCCGCTCTCAGCCAATCACTGGGTGGTTAGGTTACCGATCGTTGAGGTATCACCTCTTCTGACCTCTCCGAACCCATCTCTACTTTCTGCTCCCTCTCAACCCACAGGAAATGAACTTCTCAGCCAATCGCTGGGTCACCGACTGGAGTGGGGGATATCGGTGCGGAATCACTTCTTTAGTTACTTTATATGCCATTCTCACCTTTTTTTTTTTTTTTTTTTTTACAGGCCAGACAACCCCTTTAATGGAGCGACCATGGAAGATCCTTCAGACAACATTCATCTAACATGTGGAGGCTGATGTTATTCTGACCATGTGCAGCTGAAACAGGTGCAGGGCTCGTTACAATGTCAGACACTTCCCCTTTTCGTCTTCTCTCCAGCACTCTTCATCCCCCTCACTTTCACATCTCACACTGGACCCAATCCAAAAATATCTAACTTTTTGGATAATAATTGTACAAATAACATAAAATATTACAGGCGCGACTCAAACTTTGTGCAGCGCTCTCATGTGTGACTATGGTGAGGTTGTGGTTGCCCTAATATTTGACATGACGCTCGGCCACCAGTCCTCGCTGCAGCTTGCAGAAAACTGACAAACCACAGAACATAAACAGAGCTGACCGAGAAACTCATTTACTATCAGCGGGGAAGGAAAAGTGAAAGAAGAAAAGAACAACGAAATTGGGGCAAAAATCTCTACCAAGTCCTAGTGACCGATCACCGGCTGCTGAGTTCATGGCACAGTGAAGTGGGTTTTTTTTTCTTGTTTTTATTTATTTATTTATTTTTAATTACTACAATTTTTTAGGAGCAAGGGAACCATCGGCCTGCACGAGTACAGATCACACATATGGAAGAGGACCCTGAACTGGGGTTACACATGAGGGGAAGGGATAAGACAAGTTACAATAGCAAAATTACCCCTGACACTGTATGGGCTGTCAGTGGGCACTGTAGGCTACAAGTCATCTGGAAACATCTCTGTATAGATAGACAGTGATATCATACAGCAGTCTCATGCAAAGTGCACTGGACTCTAAACAATGCCCTGAAACCTTCCATCTATCTATTTATGTATCTATCTAATATCTATCTATCGCTCATATCTATCTATCTATGTAATGTCTATGTATCCATTTCATCTCATCTATGTATCTATTTCTTATCTATTATCTGTCTTATATCTATGTATGTGTTTCATGTCTCTCTCACTCTTTTGCTCTCGCTGTCTATCTATGTATTATCTATCTATTATTATTGTTCTTATTATTGTTTATATAGCACCATTAATTCCTTGGTGTTGTACATTATTATATTAATTCCATGGTGCTGTACATTATTATATTAATTCCATGGTGCTCTGTACATTATTATAGTAATTCCATGGTGCTCTGTACATTATTATATTACTTCCATGGTGCTCTGTACATTATTATATTAATTCCATGGTGCTCTGTACATTATTATAGTAATTCCATGGTGCTGTACATTATTATATTAATTCCATGTGCTGTACATTATTATATTAATTCCATGTGCTGTACATTATTATATTAATTCCATGGTGCTGTACATTATTATAGTAATTCCATGGTGCTCTGTACATTATTATATTCCATGGACCTCTGTACATTATTATATTAATTCCATGGTGCTCTGTACATTATTATATTACTTCCATGGTGCTCTGTACATTATTATATTAATTCCATGGTGCTGTACATTATTATATTAATTCCATGGTGCTCTGTACATTATTATATTAATTCTATGGTGCTATACATTATTATATTAATTCTATGGTGCTGTACATTATTATAGTAATTCCATGGTGCTGTACATTATTATATTAATTCCATGTGCTGTACATTATTATATTAATTCCATGGTGCTCTGTACATTATTATATTATTTCCATGGTGCTCTGTACATTATTATATTAATTCTATGGTGCTCTGTACATTATTATATTATTCCATGGTGCTCTGTACATTATTATATTATTCCCATGGTGCTCTGTACATTACTATATTAATTCCATGGTGCTGTACATTATTATATTAATTCCATGGTGCTGTACATTATTATATTAATTCCATGGTGCTGTACATTATTATATTAATTCCATGGTGCTCTGTACATTATTATATTAATTCCGTGGTGCTCTGTACATTAGTATATTAATTCCGTGGTGCTCTGTACATTATTATAGTAATTCCATGTGCTGTACATTATTTTAGTAATTCCATGGTGCTCTGTACATTATTATATTAATTCCATGGTGCTCTGTACATTATTATATTAATTCCGTGGTGCTCTGTACATTATTATATTAATTCCGTGGTGCTCTGTACATTAGTATAGTAATTCCATGGTGCTCTGTACATTATTATATTAATTCCGTGGTGCTCTGTACATTAGTATAGTAATTCCGTGGTGCTCTGTACATTAGTATAGTAATTCCGTGGTGCTGTACATTATTATATTAATTCCATGGTGCTCTGTACATTATTATATTAATTCCATGGTGCTGTACATTATTATATTAATTCCATGTGCTGTACATTACTATATTAATTCCATGGTGCTCTGTACATTATTATATTAATTCCATGGTGCTCTGTACATTATTATATTAATTCCATGGTGCTCTGTACATTATTATATTAATTCCATGGTGCTCTGTACATTATTATATTAATTCCATGGTGCTGTACATTTGAGGGTTTACATACGGTACACCAGATATACAAAACAGATAATACTAACAGAGACCAACTGGTACAGTGGGATAGAGGGCCCTGCCCGCAAGGGCTTACAATCTATCCTATCTATCTATCTATCACCAAGAAAAGACAGAGAGCACTCCAAAAATGGTGAAAAAATAGAACTTTATTACCCCCAAGTGCAACGTTTCAGTCCCTAAAGAACCTCAAGTAGGTTCTAGCAACCTCTATAGCAGGATCAGCAATTTTTGACACTCCAGCTGCTGTGAAACTACAACTGCCAACATGCTCCATTCACTTCCATGGGAGTTCCAAGAACAGCAGAGCAAGTATGGATGCTGGGAGTTGTAGTTTTACAACAGCTGGAGTGCCGAAGGTTCCCTACTCCTGCTCTATAGGAACTGAAACGTAGTAATAAAGTCCTAATTTTTTTTTTTTTTCACCGTTCTTGAAGTGCTGTCTGTGTCTTCTTGGAGTTACTTATATACTCAAGATGTCGACCTAAGGGATTTGCACCCGTTTTTGCATAATTTAACCCATTGTGGACTATCTATTTTATATATCTCTCACGCTCTCTAAGTGTCAATTTATAAATCTATCATTTAGCCAGATTTATTTTTATTTTTAATTTTTTTCAGACTAAATTAATATTATTTTTTTTTATATTTGTTTCTAATAATTGTAAATGTATATTAAGAAATTGTAAAAACAACAACCATATTCACCCCCCCCCCTTACAGGATTACAGCGTGTCAACTAAAAGCTGCAGTAAATTGTGTCCAGTAGAGGAAAACTCATTTTAAGAGAAAAAATAAAAATAGAAAAAACATTCTCGGTAGCTTTATTTTGTCCAGATCAGATAATAACAACATTGTGAGCGGAGGCAGACAAGACATTATTTACAAGTAATTGAGCCAAATGGTCTATTTCCTTTGGACGTGTATTAAAAGACGGGCACTGTCTGTATCTCCTTGCAGTCAGGGTCATAAAGTTATACCAATGGGGATGGGCGTGAATAAAAAAAAACATGGGGGGGGAATAATAATAATAATTATACATTTTATTTATATAGTGCCAGCACTAAAAAAAAAAAGAAAAAGAAAAGCACGTAAATAATAAAAAAGCAAAATATAAGCTGAAAAAAATGTTTTTTTGAATGTTTATAAAGTTGTATTAGATTTATTTGTGAATTTGTGCATAAGAAAAAAAAATTAAGTCCCACAAAAAAATAAAAATAATTACAATAGTAAAATCTAAATAGATGAAAGTAATTAAATACAATACGCAATTTTATTCTTGGCTTTGCCTTTACATTTTTATAAGATTTATTAGTGAGCAGCTAAAGAATAAATCAATTAAAAAAAAAAAAAAAAAAATTTTGGAATGTTTATAAAGTTGTATTAGATTTATTTGTGAGTTTTTGCATAAGAAAAAACATAAATTAAAACCCACAAAAAATAGAAAATAATTAAAATAGTAAAATCTAAATTGATGAGAGTAATTAAATACAATACACAATTTTATTCTTGGCTCGGCCTTTACATTTTTATAACAATTATTAGTGAGCGGGTAAAGAATAAATCAATTAAAAAAAAACAAAAAACAACACAAAAACAAAAAATAAATAAAAACACACACTAAGCAAAATATATAATATAATTCTTGGCTCTTCCTTTAAATTAAATAAGATTTATCAGCGAGTGAGTGCACAATTTTTTTTTTTTTTTTTTAAAAACACAAAAAAATGAAGAAACAAAAAACACAATAAATAAAATATAATTATGATCTGAATCTACAATGCCATTAGGTATATTGGGGGTGGGCGCAGACTAAATACATTGTATGGCTGAGCTGTGAATATTCTGCAGTAGCCCCAGACAGGAGGCTCTTTTGTGCTGGCGACATATTCATATAACATGACAGACTCTGCAGAGTCAGGGGCAGCCGGCATTTTATGTTATTCCAATAAATATTTCATGAGTTTGCCAGACAGAGCAAGGAGAAAGGTCATAGACGGAGGCGGCCGAGGCGCAGACATCACTTCTGACCACAGAGGAGGAGGAGGAAATACAGATTAGCAGGGGCAGAATATGTTATCCCATCAATACTGATCATATACCGCCAGTCCGCCTATCACAGGCAGGATGGGAAGCTCACGGCCCCATACTAAAGCTTTACTAGGGCCATGTGCAATGTAATCCCAATGTTCCCCATCATGCACAGGGGCCTGGGTGTGGTTGAACAGCTCGCACCTTCTACAGTTATATTCTTACCACATATTTCCGAGGCCTCCATTAAGGGTAGCAGAAAAAACCCTTTTGTATCGGGTGAGTAAGAGGGCTAGGGGTATTGTAAGACGCTGAAATCTCTGGGTCACCTTGGGGAACCAGTTATCTGGGAAAGAGGATTCTGCAAATGTCTTAACAATTGCAGAGTTTGCTTCTTATTCCAGCCATAAGGCCCCGTTGTCAGCCACAATGACCCTATGACAAACACAATAGGGGTAATTTATCAATTTCTCAGTTTTCTGCCACAGAGGGATGATATTGTGGCGCACACTTGGTGCAAGACCCTTCCTTGCACCCCAATTCTGAGCCTCACTTGCCACATTGTGTGAATATGTGCAGAGCGGGGAGGGCCGGAGGGGGCGACATATTTATTATAACTCATGATGTTCTTCCTAACCGGCTTAGATCTCCATTTGGGCAATTTATGAAGAGGTCGGAGTCTGTACATAAATCTGTCCTGCCCGGTGCCTGTCAGGGCCTTTATTAAGACTTTATTAAGAGTCATTCCATATCAGGTGACCTGGGGTCCCCACCTCACCATCTCAGATTTTGATGAAATTTGATACATAATTTCTCTATGATAGAAAACTAAGCCGTGCAAAATTTTTGTTCAAAAGACTAAAAATTGGAGGTTCTAGGGGATCTCAAGTAAAGGGTTGCAAAACGGCACCTGAGCAAAAATGACATTGTGGGCCACTCCAGAAGCTGTAAACATGGAAGCTTTAGTAGTATAAGGGGGATATTTGGAGAACCTGCACAACTTTTAGGGCTTAATGAACTAGCAAAACCCCATGTTCCTAGTCCTCTTACTTTTTGCATGGTTTACGCTCAAAAAACTGCAAAAATGAATTTACAGCGATGTTGAGGCTGCTGTAGTGTCAAAACTAGTTGGCCTTTGGTAGGTGGACTAAATACACGGCTGTAAGGAGGCCTTCCAATTTGCAGCACTTTCCTTTAAGTGGTTGAAAAAATATAAGTGTTCAAAGTTGGTATAAAAAGCATTTTTGTCTAATTTTGGCTATCTGTGATGCCCTATATCTCCAGTGGGACAGCTTCAATATTCTTTCTTTTAGCACCAATAGAAAGAGCAGATTTCCTTCTATCAGAATATGTGGAGCCTCTTCATATAAGGATTGAAAAAATGCTCTCAAATGTTTGCGGGCAGTGGCCTGTGATTTCTTCACTACACCCTTCATACAAGTGTAATAAAAGTGATTCTTCTTTCAATAAACACCAATTTTTTAAATAAAGAACAAAATATGTTATAAAACTGTATCCAAGAAAACGAGAAAACAGGAATGTTTTTTAGGATGTGGAAGGATGAGGCCTGGTTACATAACAGGTTTAAAGAAAACTGCAGTCAGTTAGGATGACCGACTTGGCAAACTATGATTGGTGGACCCTGTTGCAAGGCGGAATTGTTTGTTTCATTGCCCAATTGTTCTGGTACCTACTGAGTGTCTATAATAGTTATATTCTTGTACATAGGGGCAGTATTATAGTAGTTATATTCTTGTACATAGGAGCAGTATTATAGTAGTTATATTCTTGTACATAGGAGGTAGTATTATAGTAGTTATATTCTTGTACATAGGAGGTAGTATTATAGTAGTTATATTCTTGTACATAGGAGTAGTATTATAGTAGTTATATTCTTGTACATAGGAGCAGTATTATAGTAGTTATATTCTTGTACATAGGAGGCAGTATTATAGTAGTTATATTCTTGTACATAGGAGTAGTATTATAGTAGTTATATTCTTGTACATAGGAGCAGTATTATAGTAGTTATATTCTTGTACATAGGAGTAGTATTATAGTAGTTATATTCTTGTACATAGGAGCAGTATTATAGTAGTTATATTCTTGTACATTGGAGCAGTATTATAGTAGTTATATTCTTGTACATAGGAGCAGTATTATAGTAGTTATATTCTTGTACATAGGAGACAGTATTATAGTAGTTATATTCTTGTACATAGGAGCAGTATTATAGTAGATATATTCTTGTACATAGGAGCAGTATTATAGTAGTTAGGGGTAGTATTATAGTAGTTATATTCTTGTACATAGGAGCAGTATTATAGTAGTTAGGGGTAGTATTATAGTAGTTATATTCTTGTACATGGGGGCAGTATTATAGTAGTTATATTCTTGTACATGGGGGCAGTATTATAGTAGTTATATTCTTGTACATAGGAGCAGTATTATAGTAGTTATATTCTTGTACATAGGGGGCAGTATTATAGTAGTTATATTCTTGTACATAGGGGGCAGTATTATAGTAGTTATATTCTTTCTTTCAGTTTATACAAAGTACATTACTTAGTTGGGTAACCAATAAACACAAGCTTAAGCTATCTAAAAGTTTAGCAACATTTTACCCACACCCCATCCCAAAGTGGGTTGCCTGACATTGTTATGAAAGTATCCTGATGATGTGATGTCATCGTGCCATCACCTAATTACAATGTACAATCACAGCTATGATGATGTCACCATAGACAATACATCCGCCATGCTAATGTACAGTAATTGCCGCCTCATCTCTACTTCAACAAAGGGTAGTCAGGACTGATTGTGACCAGCAATGAAGCATTGATAATTTTTTCTGTTCAGTTTTTTTATTCTTATTCTCAGACATCCCCTTTAAGCTCCATTTAACCACTTAAACTTCATGTATAGTTTGACAGGAAGAACAACATTTTTCGTTACTGGGCTCCAGTAACCAATGGGTCAGATGGGATTTCGGGAAGAGGTATTACTGCAATATCTGCTCAGATCATTGAAGGGGAGTTTGTTCCAATGAAAAGTTTTTCTTGTGTCATCGGCTACATAAGTGCATTACTGCCACCGGGAAATGAGGGGGGAAGACAAATGTAGGGGCAGGGGATCTCTCCACCCTACCAAGTGCTGCCCCACAGTCCAGGGCCCGGCTAGTCTTCATATTGAGGCTTAAATCACTGCTTAGGGCTGTAAAAGCCTTGCTTTCTAATATCGCTCTATGTGGCCACTGGGACCCGGGCTATGATTAGCCACTTGACATCTGTCATGTTGTAAACTGGTCTCTCCATAGTCACTGCAACCATTAAAAAGATGTATTGTAAGGGACGGGGAGAGCAATAAAATAAGAATAATTCAGGACAATATGGAAGGGCTGAATTGTTTTTTCGGGGGGGTTATCATTACAGAGGAGGGGGCATCACTCATTTAACCATATTGCTGCCGAAGGCATAAAGGAAGCCTATGTATCAGCAGATGCGCAGAAAGAAAATGTATCATCCGGGATACCCTGAGGATAGGCAGACTGTGGCTTTTACATTTTAAAAATATCTTATTAGGGGCCTCCAAGTTAAAGGGATTGCCAAGAGTTAAATATGGATGACTGATCCTTAGGATAGGTCATGAATATGTGATCGTGGAGGTCTGACTCCAGTGGCTGAGCTCGGTATAGCAGCTCTCTTGAACAGGACTAAGCTGCAAACAGATCATGCGACGAATGAACATTGTGTGACATCACTAACCTGAGAAGAAGAAGCAGCATTCACCAAAGCGTCACTGCCACTTCCAGCAATTTATGGGTGTCCTGGGCGTCCCCCATCAATTAGATAATGACCCATCCTAAGGATCGTTCAACAATATTTACCCCTTAGAAATCCTCTTTAAAGGAGACCTTTTGCCATCTCCAAAAACAGCAACAAACACCATCCCTCAATAGCTGCTGATCCGCTGATACTGACACACTTGGAATTTTTTCTCTAGCCCCCACCGTTTCTGAACAATTAGCTTGAGCACCTGATGTGGTACTTAGGCTCCCTACACTGAGGTGGGCGGTCCTCATCTGGAGCAGGTAGTCTGAGACCGCCCACTTTAACAGTAGGGAGCCCAATTAATATATTGAGCACCAAAGCTAACAGCACTGATTGCTCAGGAATGGTAAGGGCTAGAGAAAAAAATTCCAAATTCGTTGGAAACAGTGGAAAGGGGGCTATTGAAGGATGCAAAGAGCTGGAGTTGGTAGCACCATACACTATATAGTGGCTGAACGATGTTACTGCAGCTCAGATCCCATTGAAATAACAACCACAGAAATCCTGGGCTGCCTTCTCGTTGGGTTTCATGTGGTTCCCCTCTGCAGTAGTCAGCCATATCCCGCTATATCCCGCCATTGTGAGTGATCCTATAGTGTGGGTGAGGGCTGACTAATAATATATATGGGGTAAAGTATTTATAAACATGGATTTGATCAACTCCCTCTACTCACCTCATGAAAAATGTATGGACTGCCCTCACATGTTTCCTACATACATAATATATATAATGAAAAAGTGATGACCACACAAAATGCCTGCAGAGAAATTATATCAAAGGAACTAAAGCCATAAATATAACAACGCATCAAAATGTAAGAGCTTAACATGTCCAAGGTCCATATCACAGTATTCAAGAGAGACCCAGGTTATACCGGCTGTACATATAGAATTATATACAGGACATACCCAGGTTATACCAGCTGTACATATATAATTATATACAGGAGATACCCAGGTTATACCAGCTGTACATATATAATTATATACAGGGGATACCCAGGTTATACCAGCTGTACATATATAATTATATACAGGAGATACCCAGGTTATACCAGCTGTACATATATAATTATATACAGGAGATACCCAGGTTATACCGGCTGTACATATAGAATTATATACAGGACATACCCAGGTTATACCAGCTGTACATATATAATTATATACAGGAGATACCCAGGTTATACCGGCTGTACATATAGAATTATATACAGGACATACCCAGGTTATACCAGCTGTACATATATAATTATATACAGGAGATACCCAGATTATACCAGCTGTACATATATAATTATATACAGGAGATACCCAGGTTATACCAGCTGTACATATATAATTATATACAGGAGATACCCAGGTTATACCAGCTGTACATATATAATTATATACAGGAGATACCCAGGTTATACCAGCTGTACATATATAATTATATACAGGAGATATATATAGTATATCAGACATGGGGTTTCTATCCTTACAGCCCCGCAGTGGGGTAAGTGGCCGCTGTAGCTCTTCCCTCTGTCAGTTCTCACTGGTGCGGAGCTCAGAGCCCTTAGTAAATAATATATACCATATATACCCTATATGCTGCTGCTACTTGTACTGAGATGACGGAGCTGAGCAGTAAATTGGGAGCGGCGCTCGGTGCAGGGATGATATTACTTTCAAGCCGTGTGAGAATCATCAGACAGTCTGACGTCTCCGTCTTGTCTGACTTCAGCTCAAATTGGAGGATTCCTACCAAAAAATGTCTCCTGTAAAACATTGTAACAATCCCGCATCTCTTGTACTGGGCGGGGTTCCCGCCACAGATTGGTTTTTTTCTGTTTTTCTTGTATTTTTTTTGCAGCTGATCCTAATTGATTGGACATGTCTTGTCACTTCACATCAGTTTTGCAATGATATTTTTGGGATTTAGTTGGAAATTCAGGCCCCGGCTTGCAGCACCTGCACTAAGTACCGGTTTCTTTTCTGTATATTTCCTCCTGGTTAAAAAAAAATTTTTAAAATCCTCCAGTGTGTACAAGGCCAGGCTGAGTTTTTAGATCCTGTTGTCTTGTTTGCATTTTATGAAAATTATTTTATGTTTTATTTTAGATTTTTTTTGTTATAAATTAACGAAGGAAACGGAGGTGCGAATCCGGAATAAAAGTAACCAAACATACAAGGTAAATGTCACCTAATGTATATGGGGTGTCCCAACCATCCCCCAGTGGCAGATGTCATTGAAAACAGGGGTCAGACATGTTGGATTTCAACAGGTCCAACCGGGGGAAATCCAAAGCGGAATAAAGAAAATAATAGAATTTTAATATTAAAAAAATTAAACAAAAAATACACCAAGTCTATTTAAATAACCATTTCTAATGTATATGGGGTCGTCTCAAGTATCCCCCAATAGCAGATGTCATGGAGAAAAGGGATTGGGCATGTTGGATTTCAACAGGTCCGACCCTCTGTTCCTGTTGGAACCCGGGAAAATCCAAATAGACTAAAGAAAATAATAGAATTTTTTTGTGGGAAAAAAATACATCAAGTCTCTGTAATGTAATATTATGTAGAATTATGTGGGTGCTCTATAGGAGTATTATTTGTATACTGGTTATTTATTAGGCACTATATGATGGCATATAGGAGAACATTATTTGAATACTTTATATTATCTTGCACTATATGCCAGGATTCTAGGATCTGGATTATTTGGATACTGAATATTGTTTGGGTTCCATATTTACCACTGTATGGTGGAGTTTCTTGGTGAGATGTAGCAGTATTATAGTATTGTATGATAGTATTATGCTTTATATTTTACAGTTATATTGGTAATATTTATGTATTTTATGGTGGTGTAATTTGGACACTGTATGGCAGTATTTTTGGAACTATGTGGCAGTATTATGTGGGCACTGTATGGCAGTATTATGTGATAGTAGTATGGTTGTATTATTTTTTTATTTATTGTTATTTGGATAAAATATATAGGTAATATTGAGGTACTTTATGTTAGTGTAAATCGGACACTGTATGGCAGTATTTTTGGCATTATGTGGCAGTATTATTTTTTATAATTTATTTCTATATGGATAAGCGATGTAGACATTGTATGGCGGTATTATTTGGACATTGGTGTGAGATACACCAGAATTATTAAGAGGCTTAGGACGGGAGGTCCTGTCTGCCATGGCAGTCAGTGGCTGGCATAAAGTTCAGGTGTAACTTGCACCAGTTTTCTGTCCACGAGTTGTAGTAAATTTGTTAGGCCAAGACATTCTCAGCTGAGTCCACCTTGATCCATGCCCTACTCTACAAGTGGTGCGGAAAAGGAACAAAATCGGGGCCATGCACCAAAGATGGGAAACTTTTACACCAGTTTTCTGGCATGAACATTTTGATACGTTCCCTCCTGTATGTTAGTATTTTTCGGTACTTTGTGGCAGTATTATATATGTGTACTATATGTTAGTATTATGCTTTGTTATTCGAATAGTGTATATAGGTATTGTATGGTGGTATTATTTGAGCACTGTTTGGCAGTTTATGAAAGTATTATTTATAGGATACGATATAGAAATTGCTAGAAAAACTATGTAAAAATAACATTTGAGGCCACCATTTTCTTTTCATCTAGAGCCTGCCTACCCTAAAACCAGCCCACTTGCAGCATGCCAAATGAAGTGTCCTCCGCAGGAGGGTGTGGGAAAAGGGAATCCTAACCTACACTCAATATACCATATACTGTGCCGTCACACCGTGCATATGTTCCACTCAGGGAAAGAGAAAGCCTCCAGGGTTGTCTGCAGACGTACACGTCAGATGTAGAGACCACTGAAACATCCTGTAGGGCCGTGTGAAACTATCTACAGCTGAGGAGACCCCCTGCAGATAGGAAGATGGAGCTTCAGTACCGGAAATATCTATTCATCTACAGACTTGGTGTCTCTTGTATCGAGGTCTTTTTGGATTTTTTTTATGCCGATTTTGACAAAAAGTGTAAAGGAATGGACAGGCGGATCATATACATCTATATGGGATATATGGGATTACAGTGAGAAATCCCCATCTTCACTAGTGATACCATTTTAGGTGAGCCGAGGTAGAGGACGGGCAGATCTTAAAGGGGTTGTCCAGGAATTTTTTATTTATTGCCTATCCTAGCCACAGAGTCAATTACTTCCGTCTCCATGCTGTATATAGTACGGGGACCAGATGTACCACCTGACAGCTGATCTGTACGGGGTGGGCTGTCGCCCAATCATGATCAGACTATGCTAAGGACAGGCCATAAATAAAAAATAATTGTTGACAACCCCTTTAAGCCTCTCAGGCCCCCCCTTCCAACTATATATATTATCTTTTATACTCGCAAACTAGAAAATTTCTGCAGTTTCTGGGTCTGGGATGGTCAGTGATCAGCACCAATCTGTGAAGGAACCTTCTCAGCTGTGCAGTTTTCCTGCAGTGCCACCACAGGTGAGATGAAGTATTACATAGTTCCTATTAAAATCAATGCGCTGTTCATGTAATGTATGGATGTACCAGGTCCTCCTGAGGCTCTTTGTAGCTTCTTTTCACTCTTGCTAAGGAATAAGGACCCAAAACAGGGGAATCCCACCACCCCTATGACCTCAGGATTCCCTAATAATATATCTCAGTGTCAAGCACCTAAAAAGCCACCAGGTGGCGACATTGAGCAAAGGAGAATGCTCCTCCCATATAAAGAAAACACTTGATCTGTGCTCCATCCTGATGCCTGATAGGAGGGATATTCAGGATAAAATATTAGCGGTCAGACAACACTCATTATTGCCATTTTTTCCCATGTGACTCAGTAATATTTCCCCGTATCACTGACCTCAATATCAACAGTGACTGGAGTTGCCCTTTAAATATTAATAATATTATATATTACATATTATAATATACTAAATGTAAAAACAAGTTTTAGAGACAACAATTTAATCCAGTCCCCAAAACTTTGCCTGTGTTACAATTTTCTGCAAGTTGTCAGGTATTTGATTTCCCTCCTAATATTTATAATTTCATGAGACACGGCAGGAAAGCGAAATGAGCAGCAAATCCGACTGTCTGCAATCCAGGCGCGCATTGGTGGACATATATAAATACGGGTTAGGATGTTTAGGTATGAAATGGTTAGAAATTGCCCCATTATTAAAGCAATTGTCTGCTGTTGTTAAATTGTAGCACTTAGAGCTCCCAAAATATAACATTCATGATGCCAGTAAACGGTGATCTCTCCCCCTCTCACTCAGCCTCTTATGTCTATTCCATTTACTATAGGTGACCACCCTGTAATTTCAGGATGTAAAGAGCTCTACATGTAACGCCGCATGGAAATAGGGGCTAGGAGAAGATGGAGAAAAGGATGCAATTCCCTCACCGGATACTAGGGGCAACAGCAGCAGAAAAATGTATCATCAGAACATGAGATTTATATCAACAGGAACAGAAAAAGATGGCAATTTCCTTTAAAAAAAGAAAGAAGATTTAGAATTATTAGTAAATATTCTTTCATTTATTTTTATACTTTTGTGTTGTTTTATCATTTAGAAGTGGATATTTATATATATAAAACCCCGAGTAGAAGACGTATTACATGCTAACAGATCCTATCTTCTACAGTTAACTTTGCAGCTTTACTGTGTAGACTGAGACAAGTCCAGCTGAGTAATCTGATGAACACATTATTAGACATAATAATGGGTCAGCAGAGTCATCTCATCATCATTAGGGGGCTGGGTAAGCACAGTCATTATCATCGGAGTGTAGGGTCAGCAGAGTCATCTTGTTATCACTAGAGGGAATGATCAGCAGAGTAATTTCGTAATAATTAGAGGGTGGGGTCAGCAGAGTCATCTCATCATCAGAGAGCAGAATCATCTCATTAATATTAGATGGCAGTCTCAGTCTTAACAGATTTATCTGATTACCATTGGGCAGCTGTGTCAGCAGTCATCTCATAATCATTAAAGGACAGGATCGGCAAAGTCATCTCATAATCATTAAAGGGCACCACGACTCAGTAGCTGTGTAGTTTATGCACCACCCTTGAGTAGCTTTATAATTTAAGCACCGCCCCTGAGTAGCTTTATAATTTAGGCATCACCCCTGAGTAGCTCTGTAATTTATGCAGCAACCCTGAGTACCTTTGTAATTTAAGCACCTCCCCTTAGTAACTTTAAAGTTTAGGCACCACCCATGAGTAGCTTTGTAGTTTGGGCCCCACCACTCAGTAACTGTGTAGTTATGCACCACCCCTGAGTAGCTTTATAATCTAGGTGCCACCCCTGAGTAGCTCTGTAATTTAGGCACCACCCTTGAGTACCTTTGTAATTTAAGCACCTCCCCTTAGTAACTTTAAAGTTTAGGCACCACCCATGAGCAGCTTTGTAGTTTAGGCACCACCCCTGAGTAACTGTGTAGTTTAGGCACCACCCCTGAGTAGCTTTATAATTTAGGCACCACCCCTGAGTAGATTTGTAATTTAAGCACCTCCCCTTAGTAACTTTAAAGTTTAGGCATCACCCATGAGTAACATTGTAACTTAGGTACCACCCTTGAGTATCACTCCAGTCTGGTACAGCTATGCCGCCTAGAGCAGTTGTACTTCCCATAGGTGTAGCCTGCAGCTTTTACGCCCCACTGCACACCTGTAATAGGGCCCCCACCTACCATGGGCCATTTAGAATACTGGCTTCCTCCTATGGGGTCGGAGGCCTTCGTGCTATGTGGGTATAACTGCTACATCTGCACCAGATCCAACTAACCCCAGGTTTTTTCCTTCTCCACATATAAGACAACAAACCAACCTAAGCAAAAAGACTGAGAAATTCAGTCATCAAAAATACATTTTTTGGGGCCGTTTTTGCCCCAATACTTTTTGTTTTCCTGGAGGTGGATTTTATCTATAAAGAGTCAGTAAACAGGTGGGATTGCTCTGTAAGAGTCTCATTGCTTCTCGCATTTTCTCACATCTGGTAAATATTTCACATAATATTTCCAGAGCATAGAGCATGAATTATATCTACCTGGGCCGGAACGATTCCTCTCATCTGTCAGCGACTACCTCAGGGTGCTGGAGATTTGCGCACATGACAGGCGCCCTTATTCCTGTGACTAGATGTTTGATCTTGTTTAAATGAGAACCCAGGGGACTCGAGAGCCAATTCCTGATAGTGAGATACAGGCGGAGGTAGACAAAGGCCCGGAACATTCTACAGCAAGGTGCCGCAAGATTCCCCGTAAACCTTGATTAATCCCTTTATATGAGATAGGAGTCGGACGCCACGGCTCATGACGTGGACAGGACAAGATATGTATGGAATATCTCACATTCACACTCACCAGTAATTCCGGTTTTATCACCTGTCAATCATACTTAGTCTTTCTCTGACCCAATAATTACATATGGCTGTCAGGATGCAGCTGGGTGTCATGGCGGGGGTGGGAGTGGGGGGTTATATAATGGCCGGGGGACAACGCCGGCGTGAATAAGGAAATTCACAGCTTTTAAAATGCTAATGGTCCAGGTTTTCCTAAAGGGGTTGATAAAGTTTTATCTGTATGAAGCCGACACGGCCAATGTCACCTGTTAGAATTATCTACAGAACAGAAGACACAAGCAAAAGAAAACCAGATGAATACAATGTACAATATAGTACAAGAAGTCATCACTTACCAAAGAGAAAGAAAGAAAGAAAGATAGGATGGATTGATACATTATACGGAGATAGATAGATAGATAGATATGAGTAGATAGATAGATAGATAGATAGATAGATAGATAGATAGATAGATAGATATGAGATAGATAGATAGATATGAGATAGATAGATAGTTATGAGATAGATAGATAGATAGATAGATAGATAGATAGATATGAGATAGATAGATAGATAGATAGATATGAGATAGATAGATAGATAGATAGATAGATATGAGATAGATAGATAGATAGATAGATATGAGATAGATAGATAGATAGATAGATAGATATGAGATAGATAGATAGATAGATAGATATGAGATAGATAGATAGATAGATAGATATGAGATAGATAGATAGATAGATATGAGATAGCTAGATAGATAGATAGATATGAGATAGATAGATAGATATGAGATAGATAGATATGAGATAGATAGATAGATAGATAGATATGAGATAGATATGAGATATAGATAGATAGATAGATAGATAGATAGATAGATAGATATGAGATAGATAGATAGATAGATAGATAGATATGAGATAGATAGATATGAGATAGATAGATAGATAGATAGATAGATAGATAGATAGATAGATAGATATGAGATAGATAGATAGATAGATAGGGTACAGATAGACAAATATATAGACAGATAGATTAAAAATATATAGATATCAGAAAATAGATAGAAAATATATACATATGAGATATATAATAGATAGATAGATAGATAGATAGATAGATAGATAGATATGAAATATATACAGATAGAAGGATGATAGTTTAAATAGAAAAATTATAGACTGATGTGAGATATATAATATATATGAGATAGATAGATAGATAGATAGATAGATAGATAGATAGATAGATAGATTTGTAAAGTGCTACAGAATATGTTGGCACTATATAAATAAAGTTATTATTATTATTATGGATAGATAGATAGATAGATAGATAGATAGATAGAAGCATTATAACACATGGTACATAGTCTCAGGAGCGCCAGGTTAGGTCTCTGCAGATGCAGTCTCTGCAGTCTCTGCAGATATAAAGAGCAACATAGATAAGAAAATAGATTCTAGAAGAATTCCTGTGTATATTTCTTCTCCCTTCATCTGATGAGGCAGGTTACTGGACCCATAGAGGTCAGCTAATGGTACAAGCCCTATAAAGTTCTATATACTCATAATACAAGCAGAGCAGAGAAATCTTCTACAAGACAAATTTATAAAGAGAATGGGATGTCACTCAGGCGGAAAGTTCTGTGGTCAAAACAAAAGATGATGAGAATGACAATAACAGTAGATACGTCCGTACACATCTGTTCCTAGAATATGTAACATCTTCATTGCTGACTTGATGCTTCCATTAGTCTGTCCTGAGTCACAGCAAAACAAGCAGAACAAGGGCAGGCAACAACGGAAAACTACAACCCACAGCAGACAGAAGGATTCCGATATTATTCTAGAACAATGGTGACATGAGAGTGATTCTAAAATACTGCGAATCTATCTATCTCGTATTTCTCTCTCTACCCCATAACCAGTCATTATTTCTCATAGATAGATACATAGATAGATATTAGAGATATATAGAGAGAGAGATAGAAAGGAGATAGATAAATAGATAGATAGATAGATAGATAGATAGATATAGATAGATATGAGATAGATATGAGATAGATAGATATGAGATAGATAGATAGATATGAGATAGATAGATAGATAGAATAGATAGATGAGATAGATAGAATAGATAGATAGATATGAGAGAGATAGATAGATAGATAGATAGATAGATAGATATGAGATAGATAGATATGAGATAGATAGATAGATAGAATAGATAGATGAGATAGATAGAATAGATAGATAGATAGATAGATAGATATGAGATAGATAGATAGATAGATATGAGATAGATAGATAGATAGATAGATATGAGATAGATATGAGATAGATAGATAGATATGAGATAGATAGATATGAGATAGATAGATAGATAGATAGATATGAGATAGATAGATAGATAGATAGATATGAGATAGATAGATAGATAGATAGATAGATAGATAGATAGATATGAGATAGATAGATAGATAGATAGATATGAGATAGATAGATAGATATGAGATAGATAGATAGATAGATAGATATGAGATAGATAGATAGATAGATAGATAGATATGAGATAGATAGATAGATATGAGATAGATAGATATGAGATAGATAGATATGAGATAGATAGATATGAGATAGATATGAGATATAGATAGATAGATAGATAGATATGAGATATAGATAGATAGATAGATAGATAGATAGATATGAGATACATAGATATGAGATAGATAGATAGATAGATATGAGATAGATATGAGATATAGATAGATAGATAGATAGATAGATATGAGATAGATAGATAGATAGATAGATAGATAGATAGGAGATAGATAGATATGAGATAGATAGATAGATATGAGATAGATAGATAGATAGATAGATAGATAGATAGATAGATAGATAGGGTACAGATAGACAAATATATAGACAGATAGATTAAAAATATATAGATATCAGAAAATAGATAGAAAATATATACATATGAGATATATAATAGATAGATAGATAGATAGATAGATAGATAGATAGATATGAAATATATACAGATAGAAGGATGATAGTTTAAATAGAAAAATTATAGACTGATGTGAGATATATAATATATATGAGATAGATAGATAGATAGATAGATAGATAGATTTGTAAAGTGCTACAGAATATGTTGGCACTATATAAATAAAGTTATTATTATTATTATGGATAGATAGATAGATAGATAGATAGATAGAAGCATTATAACACATGGTACATAGTCTCAGGAGCGCCAGGTTAGGTCTCTGCAGATGCAGTCTCTGCAGTCTCTGCAGATATAAAGAGCAACATAGATAAGAAAATAGATTCTAGAAGAATTCCTGTGTATATTTCTTCTCCCTTCATCTGATGAGGCAGGTTACTGGACCCATAGAGGTCAGCTAATGGTACAAGCCCTATAAAGTTCTATATACTCATAATACAAGCAGAGCAGAGAAATCTTCTACAAGACAAATTTATAAAGAGAATGGGATGTCACTCAGGCGGAAAGTTCTGTGGTCAAAACAAAAGATGATGAGAATGACAATAACAGTAGATACGTCCGTACACATCTGTTCCTAGAATATGTAACATCTTCATTGCTGACTTGATGCTTCCATTAGTCTGTCCTGAGTCACAGCAAAACAAGCAGAACAAGGGCAGGCAACAACGGAAAACTACAACCCACAGCAGACAGAAGGATTCCGATATTATTCTAGAACAATGGTGACATGAGAGTGATTCTAAAATACTGCGAATCTATCTATCTCGTATTTCTCTCTCTACCCCATAACCAGTCATTATTTCTCATAGATAGATACATAGATAGATATTAGAGATATATAGAGAGAGAGATAGAAAGGAGATAGATAAATAGATAGATAGATAGATAGATAGATATAGATAGATATGAGATAGATATGAGATAGATAGATATGAGATAGATAGATAGATATGAGATAGATAGATAGATAGATAGAATAGATAGATGAGATAGATAGAATAGATAGATAGATAGATAGATATGAGATAGATAGATAGATATGAGAGAGATAGATAGATAGATAGATAGATAGATAGATATGAGATAGATAGATATGAGATAGATAGATAGATAGAATAGATAGATGAGATAGATAGAATAGATAGATAGATAGATAGATAGATAGATAGATATGAGATAGATAGATAGATAGATAGATAGATATGAGATAGATAGATAGATAGATAGATAGATATGAGATAGATATGAGATAGATAGATAGATATGAGATAGATAGATAGATAGATAGATAGATAGATAGATAGATAGGAGATAGATAGATAGATAGATAGATAGATAGATAGGAGATAGATAGGAGATAGATAGATAGATAGGAGATAGATAGATAGATAGATGAGATAGATAGAATAGATAGATAGAATAGATAGATGAGATAGATAGATATGAGATAGATATAATAGATAGATAAGATAGAGACATGGATAGATAGTCACACACTTGTTCCTCCTCTTCCCTACATAAAACTATAATCTGACTGTGCGGTGCGGAGTTTCGGCGTCTTCTGCGTCCTCAGCCCTGTCATGTGCTAAAATATTAGATCTAATCCACACGGGAAGGAGTTAAAGGGAAATAAACGGATCTTTATTGCTTTGCTGCAAAAATAAGTGAAGTGCAGAGAATTCTGGGAGGAAAATGGCTGAGGAAGCAGAAAGTGGAGGAGGAGGATTGTACAGAGTAGTGTCAGCAGGGGGACTAGAGCAGCAGACCGTATCACACAGGAGAGGATTAGATACATGGCACATGGCTCAGCAGACTGTATCATGCATGATAGGATTAGATACACAGCTCAGCAGAATGTATCAAACATGAAAGGATTAGATACACAGCTCAGCAGACCGTATCACACATGACATGATTAGATACCCAGTTCAGCAGACAGTATCACACAGTATCACACATGAGATTAGATACACGGCTCAGCAGAACGTATCACACATGAAAAGATTAGATACATGGCTCAGCAGACAGTATTAGATATGTAAGAATTAGATACACGCTCAGCAGACCATATCACACATGAGAGGATTAGATACATGGCTCAGCAGACAGTATCACACATAAGAGGATTAGATACATGGCTCAGCTGACCAAATCACATATTAAAGGTTTAGATATACGGCTTAGCAGACAGTATTACATGTGATTAGATTAGATACATAGTTTGGTATCCTGTTATAGGCTTAGATACATGGCTAAGCAGACATTATCATAAATGATAGGCTTAGATACACTAATCTGAGAATTGTATCACACATGATAGGATTACATACATGGCTCAGCAGTATCACATGTGTAAGGTTTAGATACACTAGCTTATAAAAAAATATATATATTAGGTTTAGAGATATCAGCTCAGCCAACAGTATCACATATGATAGCCTTAGATACAGAACTCAAGAGACAGTATCACACATGATAGACTTAGATTACACCAGTTCAGCTCAGCAGGCTGTATCACACATGATAGACTTAGATACACCAGTTCAGCTCAGCAGGCTGTATCACACATGATAGACTTAGATACACCAGTTCAGCTCAGCAGGCTGTATCACACATGATAGACTTAGATACACCAGTTCAGCTCAGCAGGCTGTATCACACATGATAGAGTTAGATACACCAGTTCAGCTCAGCAGGCTGTATCACACATGAGAGGCTTAGATACACCAACTTAACATAATGAAGGGGGCAGATACTTTCTGTTGTAAATACTTTCTCTATACATGTGGAGATATATATATATATATATACACACACACACACATATATATATATATATATATATGTATATATATATATATATATATATATATATACCCCGCTCCATTATATGCCACCTCTTAGTTTGATCGTCTGACCTGACAACCACTTGGTTTAATTAATCCGGTGTCAGGAGAAGAATATTCCAGAATGACTTTCCTTTAATTGTCCCCCGGGCCGGGGTCAGCGGTGTATCTGCCTGCAGCCGGCCAGGCATTGTTCTACCTATGACCTCTGACCCCCAGGAGCGTGCTCAATATTCAGGAGCGCAGCTGCTGCCTCCGACCTCAGCAGGAGAGGCTTAATATCCTCCCAAAACCTCCAGCAGCAGCAATTCATTGATATTCATTGGTAGCGGGAGCTTTGTGTGTTCTCCACTGCCCAGCACTCCCGCCTGGCGCAGGCCCACACGAGCTACAAAACAGCACGCAACAAGATGCAACGTGTCCTCAAAATATATATATATGTTATGGCAAAAAATGGTAGAAAAAATAAAAGAAATCTCAAGTTTTGATTCTCATGTGGAATTAAAAATTTTAATTTTTAAATTTCAATTTTTTTTAAATCTAATGTGGGTTTTAATTTTATTGATCTTGTGGGAAGAAAAAGTTTTGATATCTTTGGGAAGGAATGAAAATTTTTGCTTTTATATATATTGTTGGAAAAAATATAGAATTTACAAAATGATAGACTCACATCTTGGATATGTAAATGAATTAAAATATGGATATGTAAAAAATAAAACTGAAACAACTAAATAAAATATAAATAAAATAGAAAGTTAAATATATAGAAAAAAAATAGAAAAAATATATATTAAAAAATGTATAGAAAAAATTATATAGAAAAAAATATAGAAAAAATATAAAGAAAAAAAATAGAAAAAATATATAGAAAAAGATATATAGAAAAAAAAACAAAATAAAAGGATATAGAAATTTTTTTCTAAATATATATATTTATCTAGTCTGCACATTATATCTTATAATTTTTTTTTGTATATATATATATATATATATATATATATATATATTAATTGGACAAAAGCAAATAAATTAATTATTTTATTTATTTATTTAGAATTTACTTTTACTGGTTTAACATTTTATTATATTCATTTTTTGTACTTTATTTTTTAAAGTTTTTTTTTTGGATTTTTTTATTTGAATGCAGATGGATTATTTTTTTATTTTATATTTTTACTTATTTTGCTGGTTTGGTATTTTATTATATTTTGTGTACTTTATTTTTTTTAAATTTATTATTTTTTTGTATTTTTTTTTTTTGCTGTTATATGTTGGCTCCTGACACCTCCTGCAACATGAGCTCATTGCTATTCATTGCTAGCTAGGAGCCTTGTGTTCTAGGGGCCCATGTAATGCGGCATCTTTCCATTTTATTACTTGCTGAAATGATATATTTTAGATATTATCTCTTTTGTTGTTTCTCTGCTCAAAAAAAAAAACTTAATATATATAAAGCCTAATGTAATATATAGTATAAATATTGTATACATAATATATTAGAGAGCACTGAAGCGGTTACTGTGTATTATACAGTGTTTATGTAATAGTATAGAAATGTAGATATATATTATGTATGATGGATTTTATGTTTACCTGATTTGCATCTATGTTTCTGAATACATCGCGGTATATACATATGTGTATATATATATATATATAGATTTTAATCCTATAACTATATAATGTATATAGAGCTCAGTACGGTTCTAGGAGTTGCTTCTATACTTGGTTGGATTCGCCACAATCACAATTGTTGTCTTTGTAAATATAAAGCAAAACTGTAATAAATGCAGCAAATCCTAAAAAGCTAATTCTACTGTGAGATGTTACATTATAGTTATTAGTATACAGGTATATCATATATATATATATATATATATATATATATATATATATATATATATCTCATTATATAACTGCAGTGATGTCATCTGATACTGTACAATTATTCATTAATATTCTAATAAAATCTTTCTTTTTCTTTCATCACTAATAACAATTGTTATATATAAAGACATAAACCAGGACTTATAGACAGAGGGACAGGCGGAATAAATGTATAGAGGTCTATGTTGTCTTATCTATGTCATAGCAATCTTCTATGTATCTCATATCTATCTATCTATCTAATATCTATCTCATATCTATCTATCTCATATCTATCTATCTATCTATCTATCTATCTATCTATCTATCTATCTCATATCTATCTATCTCATATCTATCTATCTATCTATCTATCTATCTATCTCATATCTATCTATCTCATATCTATCTATCTATCTCATATCTATCTATCTATCTCATATCTATCTATCTATCTATCTATCTATCTATCTCATATCTATCTATCTATCTCATATCTATCTATCTATCTCATATCTATCTCATATCTATCTCATATCTATCTATCTCATATCTATCTATCTATCTATCTATCTCATATCTATCTCATATCTATCTATCTATCTCATATCTATCTCATATCTATCTATCTATCTCATATCTATCTATCTCATATCTATCTATCTATCTATCTATCTATCTCATATCTATCTATCTATCTATCTCATATATATCTATCTATCTATCTCATATCTGTCTATCTATCTATCTCATATCTATCTATCTATCTATCTATCTATCTATCTATCTATCTCATATCTATCTATCTATCTCATATCTATCTATCTCATATCTATCTATCTATCTCATATCTATCTATCTATCTATCTCATATCTATCTATCTATCTATGTCGTATCTATCTATCTCTATAGTTTATATCTCTCCATTATATAACACACCGGCACTTCTATACTTTTATTAAGCATATTATTATAGTATCACTGATTAATTATATCACTATATTCTTTCAGTTTTCTGCAGGTGACTTATATATAGGCCGTTTCCTGACCAGGGATATTGGGCCTTAACCCTCTACTTTCCTCGGTCTGTGTGCGGCGCTCATATGTGTGATGTGCTGCAGCTCTCGGCCTGGAGTGATTCTTATTATAACTCCATTATGGTATATATCAGTGACATCACATACTGGCGCTCACTACATGCCCTGGGTATAACATACATGGTGGCAGTGCTGACTTCTGGCCACTGTGTATTAGTGATGCGGCCTGGAGCAGCAGTGATATTACCGGTGATTATATATCTTATATACAGTTCATACATCACATAGGACACTATATAATGATATCTTATATCCGCTGCGCCCTGTCTCTGACTATTAGAGGTTATTTTTTTATATTTCGGCTTCGCCTTTGTTCTGATGAAATCCCCTTTGAGCCGAGACCACAAGCAGAAAACAAAGATTTGGGTTGTGTCGAAAACACAGGGGCACCGTCAGCAGTGCGGGGAACACGTATGTCATGTCACACTTTCCGCTAGGGTTGTGGAAAGTGACTGAGACACAATAGAAAGAAAACAAGCAGAGGAGGGACATCTCCAGCTCCGAGCGCACACAGATACAGAGGTAGCAGAGATACCATCAGCAGATGTAGCAGAGCTGAGGCGTCAACAGAAAACTCCCATAGAAATGACATTGCTGGTGGGCTCCCATTAAACCTGATAATAAACCTGTCTTGGGTAATCTCCTTAGTGCCCTCTAGTGGTGGCTGCAGGCAGTTAGAATTTTCCATCTTTTACTGTAGGAGTCCCTCCTGGTATTAGTTACAGTACTGGGCAAAGGGATAAATTATAAGATCATTGGGGGGTTTATCAGTTTTCTGGCACACTGGGCATGAAAAATGTGCAATTTTTTTTGTGTTTGTCCAAAAATGTGCAACTTTTTTCACTTTTGGCTCCGCCCTCTGCACTTACCTGAAAGGGGGCGTGGCATGGGGCATGGCATAAGTGGTGCCAGATTTATGATCGTTCACTCCAGTTGACTGGACGCAGGCCTGGGGCAGAGGGTGCACCTCCTCATAAATCAGGGGATGCCAGTCTTCATATATCTGCCCCAGTATTTTTATAAACCACACCCCCTACTATATTTCTATGCACAACTATCGATCACAAATTCAGCTCTGCTACATCTGCATACAGTGTCATATATACATGATATGTTCAGGGGGGGGGTCTATAGGTAACGCTATAGGTACAGTCCTTGTAGTTCAGCTCCATAATAAAGTCCATAAAGCCGCGGTAGTAAATAATGTTCACCTCCTCCCCCCCTCTCGCAGCGCTTGAAAAATCCCGCAGTATTAATTTGATGTGCACTCTGATATGATGTCCCCGCAGACAGTAGGACCCCGGCGTCCCCCTGACCTTAAAAATCGCACTCACGGTTACAAATGACTATTACAACTGTTCTGTCCAGGGTTTACTAAACCTTCCCAACTCTGCTACCTCTGGGACTTGCACCCCCCAACCCCCAAAACGCAAAAAGTGTTTCCCCCGCAGGCATCTTTTTATAGGGTCGGCTGAAGTCACATG
The DNA here is from genome assembly GCA_947044405.1 of Leptodactylus fallax. Lineage (NCBI taxonomy): Eukaryota > Metazoa > Chordata > Amphibia > Anura > Leptodactylidae > Leptodactylus > Leptodactylus fallax. The sequence continues at coordinate 439,414 of CAMRHE010000769.1, forward strand.
AACTTTGCTGTGATTTCCCTGGAGAAATACAAGCCCTGGTAATCTAAATGCATGAGCTGCGCCCGATCCTCACTTGTATTCCTGACGGCGGATTATCAGTCTTTCCCATCATCGCCGCCACTGACATAGAACTTCTCAAGTACCAGAGAGAAGAGAAATTTCCTTAAAGGAGGCCTAATGCTAGTACATATCAAATTCCAACTGAGTAATTCTGAGTGATGACCCATAATGGCGGCCATTAATGCGCCCATAGGGGTTATTATCCAATACTCAACTTTTTACAGGTACTGAGTCACCTATAACCATTGCTGGCCTCAATCTTTTCTGCTCTATGTGTGTAAGTGTCAGTCTTCACTGTCATTCTGGCATTCTATTCATGAACCATGATGCTCAGGATGAGCAGCTCCCAGCGCCGCTGCCACAGACATAGAACTTCTCACGTACAGGAGGTCTGACGCGAGTATGCACCAAAATCAAACAAAATACATGGAAATAAACTCATCCTGAAGGCGTTCTGAGTGATTGCGGCCAATACAGTGCCCATAGGGGTCATTATCCAATACCCAGCTTTTCACAGGTACTGAATAATCTACAGTGCAAACATTGCTGTCCTTAATCTTTCCTGTTCCGTCCATGTGTCAGTCTTCACTGTCCTTCTGACATTCTATTCGTGAATTGGAATGAACAGTTCTGTTCACCTAGAAAAGAATTTGGAAGGTCTTGGTAGGGATAAATAAGGAAATGTTGGTCCGATCAGGAATAAATGTTCCCCTCTAGGGCCAGGACTACAAAGAAGTTCCCCTGGTAGCGGAGAGAATCTGTTGTCAGCGTGAGCAGATGTGTGCCCACTCCTACCCAGCATGGTAAAGTCAACCTGAAAGTAGATGTGATGCATCTTACATGGGAGTTCCCTCCTTCCCGCATATGTAGGAGACAAAAACATAAGTAATAAAAAGTGATGAGAAATTAGAAGTAAAAGAAGTCGGATCCCCCCCTCCCCACCGCCGCCGCCACCACCTCCGCCACCACCTCGTTTTTCGAAAAACTCCAGGTTGATACATTTTGACTATAAAGTCAGCAAATCAGAAATCCGATATTTGTGTAATATGGTTATTTTTCATACTTAATCTATGAAATTTAGAATAAAAATGTGAATGGAAACCATCAGCAAGCTGCCATTGACCGATCTGAAATTCTTAACATTCATCTTTAGAGATATCAATTACTGGGTATTCATGTTCATGACCAGTCCTGGGTATTAACACAGTCCAGAATATGAATACTATTATACTATTAGCCTGACCTGTGCCAATTCTGTAGGGGTTTTCTTTGCAGCAGTGACCTCATTTACATCACATATAAAATAACAATAGAAGATAACACCTCTATAGGAAGCATCCCTACTGACAATAGATGATGTCACAGCTTATCTTACCCCCTTCCCTGTACAATTACCTATACAGATAACACCACTGACCCTCATGTCATCACTGCTGACAACAGATGATGTCACAGCTTATCTCCTCCCCCTTGCCTGTACAATTACCTCTACAGATAACACCACTGACCCTCATGATATCACTACTGACAATAGATTATGTCACAGCTTATCTTACCCCCTTCCCTGTACAATTACCTATACAGATAACACCACTGACCCTCATGACATCACTGCTGACAATAGATGATGTCACAACTTATCTCCTCCCCCTTCCCTGTACATTTACCTCTACAGATAACACCACTGACCCTCATGACATCACTGCTGACAACAGATGATGTCACAGCTTATGTCCTCCCCCTCCCTGCACTGAGCATGTCTAGAAAACTCTCCCATAGACCTCAATGAGTCGGCTCCAGTCTATTGCTGCCTATGGCCATGACTGTGCGGTAAAGCAGATCACTAAATGCTGTTATCAGAGAAGAGGAGAAGCTCAGACAAGATGGCCGCCCCCATAATCATGGACAGAAAATAGAATAAAAAATCTACAGTCAGAAAAACAAAGTGAGAGATGTCACCATCTGGTTTTAATGAATGAATAATAAACTTGGCGGTAGATTCCTTTTAGGACAGAATTGTTCCATCTGGGGGAGCTATTTTGCATATTTTTCCCAGAGTGCCTTGTGCTGGATCTCCACAAGGAGTGTCAGCACCTTTGAAGAAGCTATACAGGCCATGGAATAAAGGAGCGCCCTCCCATGTGACCCAGCATGTTAACCCTCTGTTGGGCAGGATGGGGTTAACGTGCCTCACTTGCCCGGCGTTTACCCCACTCTTATGATTTAGGTAAACACTTGAAACACAACTCAGCTTCACATTGCAACATCAAAGTCTATAAACTGGGTTGTCGGCAGTGACCTAAAAACTGCTCGCACTAAGATATCATTTCTTCCGTCAATTGCATTTGCTTTGTTGGTGATGGCTTCCTGCAGCGTCACACAGGCGGCAGCTGCATGTGAGCAGGGGATTCTGCACAATGTGCTGCTGCCTATTATAGTCATATATTACAAGGGGTTGTTCTCAGAAACTCAGCCAGTAGGGTGCGCTGTACTGTAGGACATCAAATGTTTAATGCGCCAGGAGAGTAATATAGCAGTGGCTATAAGTCTCTCCGCACAGAGGAAAATCTGTATCAGGGCCCCCCAGTAGCTATAGGGCCCAGCTGTGACTACACCCTCTGCAAATCTTATATCAAATATAATGGCGACACTACAAGATCCATTACACAATACAATTCTCTTATACCAATTATTGAGAAGACTGAGCACACTCACGCAATAACTACACCAGCAGAATAGTGAGCGCAGCTCTGGAGTATAATACAGGATGTAACTCAGGATCAGTACAGGATAAGTAATGTAATGTATGTACACAGTGACTGTACCAGCAGAATAGTGAGCGCAGCTCTGGAGTATAATACAGGATGTAACTCAGGATCAGTACAGGATAAGTAATGTAATGTATGTACACAGTGACTGCACCAGCAGAATAGTGAGCGCAGCTCTGGCGTATAATACAGGATGTAACTCAGGATCAGTACAGGATAAGTAATGTAATGTATGTACACAGTGACTGCACCAGCAGAATAGTGAGCGCAGCTCTGGAGTATAATACAGGATGTAACTCAGGATCAGTACAGGATAAGTAATGTAATGTATGTACACAGTGACTGCACCAGCAGAATAGTGAGTGCAGCTCTGGAGTATAATACAGGATGTAACTCAGGATCAGTAATGTAATGTATGTACACAGTGACTGTACCAGCAGAATAGTGAGCGCAGCTCTGGAGTATAATACAGGATGTAACTCAGGATCAGTAATGTAATGTATGTACACAGTGACTGTACCAGCAGAATAGTGAGCGCAGCTCTGGAGTATAATACAGGATAAGTAATGTAATGCATGTACACAGTGACTGTACCAGCAGAATAGTGAGTGCAGCTCTGGAGTATAATACAGGATGTAACTCAGGATCAGTACAGGATAAGTAATGTAATGTATGTACACAGTGACTGTACCAGCAGAATAGTGAGTGCAGCTCTGGAGTATAATACAGGATGTAACTCAGGATCAGTACAGGATAAGTAATGTAATGTATGTACACAGTGACTGCACCAGCAGAATAGTGAGTGCAGCTCTGGAGTATAATACAGGATGTAACTCAGGATCAGTACAGGATAAGTAATGTAATGTATGTACACAGTGACTGTACCAGCAGAATAGTGAGCGCAGCTCTGGAGTACAATACAGGATGTAACTCAGGATCAGTACAGGATAAGTAATGTAATGTATGTACACAGTGTCTGCACAAGCAGAATAGTGAGCGCAGCTCTGGAGTATAATACAGGATGTAACTCAGGATCAGTACAGGATAAGTAATGTAATGTATGTACACAGTGACTGCACCAGCAGAATAGTGAGCGCAGATCTGGAGTATAATACAGGATGTAACTCAGGATCAGTACAGGATCAGTAATGTAATGTATGTACACAGTGACTGTACCAGCAGAATAGTGAGCGCAGCTCTGGAGTATAATACAGGATGTAACTCAGGATCAGTACAGGATAAGTAATGTAATGTATGTACACAGTGACTACACCAGCAGAATAGTGAGCGCAGCTCTGGAGTATAATACAGGATGTAACTCAGGATCAGTACAGGATAAGTAATGTAATGTATGTACACAGTGACTGCACCAGCAGAATAGTGAGTGCAGCTCTGGAGTATAATACAGGATGTAACTCAGGATCAGTAATGTAATGTATGTACACAGTGACTGTACCAGCAGAATAGTGAGCGCAGCTCTGGAGTATAATACAGGATGTAACTCAGGATCAGTACAGGATAAGTAATGTAATGTATGTACACAGTGTCTGCACCAGCAGAATAGTGAGTGCAGCTCTGGAGTATAATACAGGATGTAACTCAGGATCAGTACAGGATAAGTAATGTAATGTATGTACACAGTGACTGCACCAGCAGAATAGTGAGTGCAGCTCTGGAGTATAATACAGGATGTAACTCAGGATCAGTACAGGATAAGTAATGTAATGTATGTACACAGTGACTGTACCAGCAGAATAGTGAGCGCAGCTCTGGAGTACAATACAGGATGTAACTCAGGATCAGTACAGGATAAGTAATGTAATGTATGTACACAGTGACTGCACCAGCAGAATAGTGAGCGCAGCTCTGGAGTATAATACAGGATGTAACTCAGGATCAGTACAGGATAAGTAATGTAATGTATGTACACAGTGACTGCACCAGCAGAATAGTGAGCGCAGCTCTGGAGTATAATACAGGATGTAACTCAGGATCAGTACAGGGTAAGTAATGTAATGTATGTACACAGTGACTGCACCAGCAGAATAGTGAGCGCAGCTCTGGAGTATAATACAGGATGTAACTCAGGATCAGTACAGGATAAGTAATGTAATGTATGTACACAGTGACTGCACCAGCAGAATAGTGAGCGCAGATCTGGAGTATAATACAGGATGTAACTCAGGATCAGTACAGGATAAGTAATGTAATGTATGTACACAGTGACTGTACCAGCAGAATAGTGAGCGCAGCTCTGGAGTATAATACAGGATGTAACTCAGGATCAGTACAGGATAAGTAATGTAATGTATGTACACAGTGACTACACCAGCAGAATAGTGAGCGCAGCTCTGGAGTATAATACAGGATGTAACTCAGGATCAGTACAGGATAAGTAATGTAATGTATGTACACAGTGACTGTACCAGCAGAATAGTGAGTGCAGCTCTGGAGTATAATACAGGATGTAACTCAGGATCAGTACAGGATAAGTAATGTAATGTATGTACACAGTGTCTGCACAAGCAGAATAGTGAGTGCAGCTCTGGAGTATAATACAGGATGTAACTCAGGATCAGTACAGGATAAGTAATGTAATGTATGTACACAGTGACTGCACCAGCAGAATAGTGAGTGCAGCTCTGGAGTATAATACAGGATGTAACTCAGGATCAGTACAGGATAAGTAATGTAATGTATGTACACAGTGACTGCACCAGCAGAATAGTGAGTGCAGCTCTGGAGTATAATACAGGATGTAACTCAGGATCAGTACAGGATAAGTAATGTAATGTATGTACACAGTGACTTTAGATTAATTCTGTTGCCCAAACGTAACTTAAAAAAAAAAAAAATGTTTTTAACTCATTCATTGACTATTGTTTTCTAATTTCTCCATCAAAACTTTGTCTGAAAATCTATTTCTAATTTTTATTCCCCAGAGCTACACTCACCTCATATAACACTAGATATTAATGATAGCTCCTCGCACTGATGTCCCCTGTATTTAGCCTTGTCACAGACATTCAATAATAACATCAGACAGCAGCCTGCCCCCTCTGTGATATTAAACATTGGCAATGAGGGCCGAGACACCACTGACCGCTGATCAATAGGAGAACAATCACAAGTGACAAGACTTACACCACAGTCAATAAAGTCACTTCCATTCCCACCAAGTTCAGACAATAAGATGACATTACTCAGCATTGTCACACTGTCATCTCCACTCCCACCAAGGTAGAACCCACCATGAAGGTACAACAATCACTTTAGGAAACAAGATTTCTCCAAGTCCCACTGAAGGAGATGATCTTATTGTTCTTATTTTATGGGTCGACTCATGTGATATACTGCAGAGTAATTCCAGCTGATAACAACATGGCTGATACATTAATAGGTCATGTCCCATCGTGCCTAAATAATACTGCCCCCTTTGTGCAAGAATATAACTACTATAATACTGCTCCTATGTACAAGAATATAACTACTATAATACTGCTCCTATGTGCAAGAATATAACTGCTATAATACTGCTCCTATGTACAAGAATATAACTACTATAATACTACCTCCTATGTACAAGAATATAACTACTATAATACTGCTCCTATGTACAAGAATATAACTACTATAATACTACCTCCTATGTACAAGAATATAACTACTATAATACTGCTCCTATGTACAAGAATATAACTACTATAATACTACCCCTATGTACAAGAATATAACTACTATAATACTGCTCCTATGTACAAGAATATAACTACTATAATACTGCCCCCTATGTACAAGAATATAACTACTATAATACTGCTCCTATGTACAAGAATATAACTACTATAATACTACTCCTATGTACAAGAATATAACTACTATAATACTACCTCCTATGTACAAGAATATAACTACTATAATACTGCTCCTATGTACAAGAATATAACTACTATAATACTGCCCCTCCTATGTACAAGAATATAACTACTATAATACTGCTCCTATGTACAAGAATATAACTACTATAATACTGCCTCCTATGTACAAGAATAAAAAAGAAAAAAAAAAAATAACTACTATATTACTGCCCCTACGTACAAGAATATAACTACTATAATACTGCTGCTATGTACAAGAATATAACTACTATAATACTGCTCCTATGTACAAGAATATAACTACTATAATACTGCTCCTATGTACAAGAATATAACTACTATAATACTGCTCCTATGTACAAGAATATAACTACTATATTACTGCCCCTACGTACAAGAATATAACTACTATAATACTGCTCCTATGTACATGAATATAATTACTATAATACTGCTCCTAAGTACATGAATATAACTACTATAATACTGCTCCTATGTACAAGAATATAACTACTATAATACTGCTCCTATGTACAAGAATATAACTACTATAACACTACTCCTATGTACAAGAATATAACTACTATAATACTGCTCCTATGTACAAGAATATAACTACTATAATACTACCTCCTATGTACAAGAATATAACTACTATAATACTGCTCCTATGTACAAGAATATAACTACTATAATACTGCTCCTATGTACAAGAATATAACTACTATAATACTGCTCCTATGTACAAGAATATAACTACTATAATACTACCTCCTATGTACAAGAATATAACTACTATATTACTGCCCCTACGTACAAGAATATAACTACTATAATACTACTCCTATGTACAAGAATATAACTACTATAATACTGCTCCTATGTACAAGAATATAACTACTATAATACTACCTCCTATGTACAAGAATATAACTACTATATTACTGCCCCTACGTACAAGAATATAACTACTATAATACTACTCCTATGTACAAGAATATAACTACTATAATACTGCTCCTATGTACAAGAATATAACTACTATAATACTGCTCCTATGTACAAGAATATAACTACTATAATACTGCTCCTATGTACAAGAATATAACTACTATAATACTGCCCCCTATGTACAAGAATATAACTACTATAATACTGCTCCTATGTACAAGAATATAACTACTATAATACTACCTCCTATGTACAAGAATATAACTAGTATAATACTGCTCCTATGTACAAGAATATAACTACTATAATACTACTCCTATGTACAAGAATATAACTACTATAATACTGCTATGTACAAGAATATAACTACTATAATACTGCCTCTTATGTACAAGAATATAACTACTATAATACTGCTCCTATGTACAAGAATATAACTACTATAGTACTGCTCCTATGTACAAGAATATAGCTACTATAATACTGCTCCTATGTACAAGAATATAACTACTATAATACTGCTCCTATGTACAAGAATATAAAATACTATAATACTACCTCCTATGTACAAGAATATAACTACTATAATACTACTCCTATGTACAAGAATATAGCTACTATAATACTACTCCTATGTACAAGAATATAACTACTATAATACTGCTATGTACAAGAATATAACTACTATAATACTGCCTCATATGTACAAGAATATAACTACTATAATACTACTCCTATGTACAAGAATATAGCTACTATAATACTACTCCTATGTACAAGAATATAACTACTATAATACTGCTCCTATGTACAAGAATATAACTACTATAATACTGCTCCTATGTACAAGAATATAACTACTATAACACTACTCCTATGTACAAGAATATAACTACTATAATACTGCTCCTATGTACAAGAATATAACTACTATAATACTACCTCCTATGTACAAGAATATAACTACTATAATACTGCTCCTATGTACAAGAATATAACTACTATAATACTGCTCCTATGTACAAGAATATAACTACTATAATACTGCTCCTATGTACAAGAATATAACTACTATATTACTGCCCCTACGTACAAGAATATAACTACTATAATACTACTCCTATGTACAAGAATATAACTACTATAATACTGCTCCTATGTACAAGAATATAACTACTATAATACTACCTCCTATGTACAAGAATATAACTACTATATTACTGCCCCTACGTACAAGAATATAACTACTATAATACTACTCCTATGTACAAGAATATAACTACTATAATACTGCTCCTATGTACAAGAATATAACTACTATAATACTGCTCCTATGTACAAGAATATAACTACTATAATACTGCTCCTATGTACAAGAATATAACTACTATAATACTGCCCCCTATGTACAAGAATATAACTACTATAATACTGCTCCTATGTACAAGAATATAACTACTATAATACTACCTCCTATGTACAAGAATATAACTAGTATAATACTGCTCCTATGTACAAGAATATAACTACTATAATACTACCTCCTATGTACAAGAATATAACTACTATATTACTGCCCCTACGTACAAGAATATAACTACTATAATACTACTCCTATGTACAAGAATATAACTACTATAATACTGCTCCTATGTACAAGAATATAACTACTATAATACTGCTCCTATGTACAAGAATATAACTACTATAATACTGCTCCTATGTACAAGAATATAACTACTATAATACTGCCCCCTATGTACAAGAATATAACTACTATAATACTGCTCCTATGTACAAGAATATAACTACTATAATACTACCTCCTATGTACAAGAATATAACTAGTATAATACTGCTCCTATGTACAAGAATATAACTACTATAATACTACTCCTATGTACAAGAATATAACTACTATAATACTGCTATGTACAAGAATATAACTACTATAATACTGCCTCTTATGTACAAGAATATAACTACTATAATACTGCTCCTATGTACAAGAATATAACTACTATAGTACTGCTCCTATGTACAAGAATATAGCTACTATAATACTGCTCCTATGTACAAGAATATAACTACTATAATACTGCTCCTATGTACAAGAATATAAAATACTATAATACTACCTCCTATGTACAAGAATATAACTACTATAATACTACTCCTATGTACAAGAATATAGCTACTATAATACTACTCCTATGTACAAGAATATAACTACTATAATACTGCTATGTACAAGAATATAACTACTATAATACTGCCTCATATGTACAAGAATATAACTACTATAATACTACTCCTATGTACAAGAATATAGCTACTATAATACTACTCCTATGTACAAGAATATAACTACTATAATACTGCTCCTATGTACAAGAATATAACTACTATAATACTGCTCCTATGTACAAGAATATAACTACTATAATACTGCTCCTATGTACAAGAATATAACTACTATAATACTGCTCCTATGTACAAGAATATAACTACTATATTACTGCCCCTACGTACAAGAATATAACTACTATAATACTGCTGCTATGTACAAGAATATAACTACTATAATACTGCTCCTATGTACAAGAATATAAGTACTATAATACTGCTCCTATGTACAAGAATATAACTACTATAATACTGCTCCTATGTACAAGAATATAACTACTATAATACTGCTCCTATGTACAAGAATATAACTACTATAATACTACTCCTATGTACAAGAATATAACTACTATAATACTACCTCCTATGTACAAGAATATAACTACTATAATACTGCTCCTATGTACAAGAATATAACTACTATAATACTGCTCCTATGTACAAGAATATAACTACTATAATACTGCTCCTATGTACAAGAATATAACTACTATAATACTGCTCCTATGTACAAGAATATAACTACTATAATACTGCTCCTATATACAAGAATATAACTACTATAATACTGCTCCTATGTACAAGAATATAACTACTATAATACTACCTCTATGTACAAGAATATAACTACTATAATAATACCTCCTATGTACAAGAATATAACTACTATAATACTGCTCCTATGTACAAGAATATAACTACTATAATACTACCTCCTATGTACAAGAATATAACTACTATAATACTGCTCCTATGTACAGGGTTATACAGTAACTAGTATATTATACTGAATACTCTGTAATGACTTCTCTTGTACATTCTAGGTGGATTCCAGTGATTATACTTAGTATATGGTTCTGCATGTTGTACAATACTCCCGCCATATACAGGAATACATTCAGCAGATCAGCTCAGTGCTTAGAGCAGGAATACATTTTCCGGAGCTGTAATGATATTCATCAGATCTTGTAAGTCCTGGAACATCTACGCTCCGCTAACAAGCCCAGAATCCTGGTTGTGCTCGGCGCCTGCTCTCTGGTATTTGCAGGTATCGGCTCATTTATATGACAGGGATCAGACACGGTGATAGCGGAGCATTGACCAATTATCTCCCAGGTTTAGCCTGTTGGATTTATGGCTGTCAGTACATAAAAAAGATATTCACCATTTCTACAGGAAAGAGGAGGTTGGAGAAGTAACAACCGTATCAGCCACTGGCTCCTTAAGGAATTCTTTTGAATAGGAAAATAGGACAGGTATGTATGTATGTATGTATGGCCACAGTGCCCCCTAACACAGCCAGCCTCGGTACCATCATAATGCAAACGGACTCCGTACTATCATAATATAGCCAGCCTTACTATCATCATAAACCTCCAGCGTCAGTACCATCATAGTACAACCAGCCTCAGTACCATCATAGTACAACCAGCCTCAGTACCATCATAGTGCAACCAGACTCAGTACCATCATAGTACAACCAGACTCAGTACCATCATAGTGCAACCAGACTCAGTACCATCATAGTACAACCAGCCTCAGTACCTTCATAGTACAACCAGCCTCAGTACCATCATAGTACAACCAGCCTCAGTACCATCATAGTACAACCAGCCTCAGTACCATCATAGTACAACCAGCCTCAGTACCATCATAGTACAACCAGCCTCAGTACCATCATAGTACAACCAGCCTCAGTACCAGCATAGTACAACCAGCCTCAGTACCATCATAGTACAACCAGCCTCAGTACCATCATAGTACAACCAGCCTCAGTACCATCATAGTACAACCCCCCCCAGCCTCAGTACCATCATAGTACAACCAGCCTCAGTACCTTCATAGTACAACCAGCCTCAGTACCATCATAGTACAACCAGCCTCAGTACCATCATAGTACAACCAGCCTCAGTACCAGCATAGTACAACCAGCCTCAGTACCATCATAGTACAACCAGCCTCAGTACCATCATAGTACAACCAGCCTCAGTACCATCATAGTACAACCAGCCTCAGTACCATCATAGTACAACCAGCCTCAGTACCATCATAGTACAACCAGCCTCAGTACCGTCATAGTACAACCAGCCTCAGTACCATCATAGTACAACCAGTCTCAGTACCTTCATAGTACAACCAACCTCAGTACCATCATAGTACAACCAGTCTCAGTACCATCATAGTACAACCAGCCTCAGTACCAGCATAGTACAACCAGCCTCAGTACCAGCATAGTACAACCAGCCTCAGTACCGTCATAGTACAACCAGCCTCAGTACCGTCATAGTACAACCAGCCTCAGTACCGTCATAGTACAACCAGCCTCAGTACCGTCATAGTACAACCAGCCTCAGTACCGTCATAGTACAACCAGCCTCAGTACCGTCATAGTACAACCAGCCTCAGTACCGTCATAGTACAACCAGCCTCAGTACCGTCATAGTACAACCAGCCTCAGTACCGTCATAGTACAACCAGCCTCAGTACCGTCATAGTACAACCATTCTCAGTACCATCATAGGAGAACCAGCCACAGTACCATCATAGTGCAACCAGCCTCAGTACCATCATAGTACAACCAGCCTCAGTACCATCATAGTACAACCAGCCTCAGTACCATCATAGTACAACCAGCCTCAGTACCATCATAGTACAACCAGCCTCAGTACCATCATAGTACAATCAGCCTCAGTACCATCATAGTACAACCAGCCTCAGTACCATCATAGTACAACCAGCATCAGTACCATCATAGTACAACCAGCCTCAGTACCATCATAGTACAACCAGCCTCAGTACCATCATAGTACAACCAGCCTCAGTACCATCATAGTACAACCAGCCTCAGTACCTTCATAGTACAACCAGCCTCAGTACCAGCATAGTACAACCAGCCTCAGTACCATCATAGTACAACCAGCCTCAGTACCTTCATAGTACAACCAGCCTCAGTACCATCATAGTACAACCAGACTCAGTACCATCATAGTACAACCAGCCTCAGTACCATCATAGTACAACCAGCCTCAGTACCATCATAGTACAACCAGCCTCAGTACCATCATAGTACAACCAGCCTCAGTACCATCATAGTACAACCAGCCTCAGTACCATCATAGTACAACCAGCCTCAGTACCATCATAGTACAACCAGCATCAGTACCAGCATAGTACAACCAGCATCAGTACCATCATAGTACAACCAGCATCAGTACCATCATAGTACAACCAGCCTCAGTACCATCATAGTACAACCAGCCTCAGTACCATCATAGTACAACCAGCCTCAGTACCATCATAGTACAACCAGCCTCAGTACCATCATAGTACAACCAGCCTCAGTACCATCATAGTACAACCAGCCTCAGTACCAGCATAGTACAACCAGCCTCAGTACCTTCATAGTACAACCAGCCTCAGTACCAGCATAGTACAACCAGCCTCAGTACCATCATAGTACAACCAGCATCAGTACCAGCATAGTACAACCAGCCTCAGTACCATCATAGTACAACCAGCCTCAGTACCATCATAGTACAACCAGCATCAGTACCATCATAGTACAACCAGCCTCAGTACCATCATAGTACAACCAGCCTCAGTACCATCATAGTACAACCAGCCTCAGTACCATCATAGTACAACCAGCCTCAGTACCATCATAGTGCAACCAGCCTCAGTACCATCATAGTACAATCAGCCTCAGTACCATCATAGTACAACCAGCATCAGTACCAGCATAGTACAACCAGCCTCAGTACCAGCATAGTACAACCAGCCTCAGTACCATCATAGTACAACCAGCCTCAGTACCTTCATAGTACAACCAGCCTCAGTACCATCATAGTACAACCAGACTCAGTACCATCATAGTACAACCAGCCTCAGTACCATCATAGTACAACCAGCCTCAGTACCATCATAGTACAACCAGCCTCAGTACCAGCATAGTACAACCAGCCTCAGTACCTTCATAGTACAACCAGCCTCAGTACCAGCATAGTACAACCAGCCTCAGTACCATCATAGTACAACCAGCATCAGTACCAGCATAGTACAACCAGCCTCAGTACCATCATAGTACAACCAGCCTCAGTACCATCATAGTACAACCAGCATCAGTACCATCATAGTACAACCAGCCTCAGTACCATCATAGTACAACCAGCCTCAGTACCATCATAGTACAACCAGCCTCAGTACCATCATAGTACAACCAGCCTCAGTACCATCATAGTGCAACCAGCCTCAGTACCATCATAGTACAATCAGCCTCAGTACCATCATAGTACAACCAGCATCAGTACCAGCATAGTACAACCAGCATCAGTACCATCATAGTACAACCAGCATCAGTACCATCATAGTACAACCAGCATCAGTACCATCATAGTACAACCAGCCTCAGTACCATCATAGTACAACCAGCCTCAGTACCATCATAGTGCAACCAGCCTCAGTACCATCATAGTACAACCAGCCTCAGTACCGTCATAGTACAACCAGCCTCAGTACCAGCATAGTACAACCAGCCTCAGTACCATCATAGTACAACCAGCCTCAGTACCATCATAGTACAACCAGCCTCAGTACCATCATAGTACAACCAGCCTCAGTACCAGCATAGTACAACCAGCCTCAGTACCATCATAGTACAATCAGCCTCAGTACCATCATAGTACAACCAGCATCAGTACCAGCATAGTACAACCAGCCTCAGTACCATCATAGTACAACCAGCCTCAGTACCATCATAGTACAACCAGCATCAGTACCAGCATAGTACAACCAGCCTCAGTACCATCATAGTACAACCAGCATCAGTACCATCATAGTACAACCAGCCTCAGTACCATCATAGTACAACCAGCCTCAGTACCATCATAGTACAACCAGCCTCAGTACCATCATAGTACAACCAGCCTCAGTACCGTCATAGTACAACCAGCCTCAGTACCGTCATAGTACAACCAGCCTCAGTACCATCATAGTACAACCAGCCTCAGTACCGTCATAGTACAACCAGCCTCAGTACCATCATAGTACAACCATTCTCAGTACCATCATAGGAGAACCAGCCACAGTACCATCATAGTGCAACCAGCCTCAGTACCATCATAGTACAACCAGCCTCAGTACCATCATAGTACAACCAGCCTCAGTACCATCATAGTACAACCAGCCTCAGTACCATCATAGTACAATCAGCCTCAGTACCATCATAGTACAACCAGCCTCAGTACCATCATAGTACAACCAGCATCAGTACCATCATAGTACAACCAGCCTCAGTACCATCATAGTACAACCAGCCTCAGTACCATCATAGTACAACCAGCCTCAGTACCATCATAGTACAACCAGCCTCAGTACCTTCATAGTACAACCAGCCTCAGTACCAGCATAGTACAACCAGCCTCAGTACCATCATAGTACAACCAGCCTCAGTACCTTCATAGTACAACCAGCCTCAGTACCATCATAGTACAACCAGCCTCAGTACCATCATAGTACAACCAGCCTCAGTACCATCATAGTACAACCAGCCTCAGTACCATCATAGTACAACCAGCCTCAGTACCATCATAGTACAACCAGCCTCAGTACCATCATAGTACAACCAGCCTCAGTACCATCATAGTACAACCAGCCTCAGTACCATCATAGTACAACCAGCCTCAGTACCATCATAGTACAACCAGCCTCAGTACCAGCATAGTACAACCAGCATCAGTACCATCATAGTACAACCAGCATCAGTACCATCATAGTACAACCAGCCTCAGTACCATCATAGTACAACCAGCCTCAGTACCATCATAGTACAACCAGCCTCAGTACCATCATAGTACAACCAGCCTCAGTACCATCATAGTGCAACCAGCCTCAGTACCATCATAGTACAATCAGCCTCAGTACCATCATAGTACAACCAGCATCAGTACCAGCATAGTACAACCAGCATCAGTACCATCATAGTACAACCAGCATCAGTACCATCATAGTACAACCAGCATCAGTACCATCATAGTACAACCAGCCTCAGTACCATCATAGTACAACCAGCCTCAGTACCATCATAGTGCAACCAGCCTCAGTACCATCATAGTACAACCAGCCTCAGTACCATCATAGTACAACCAGCCTCAGTACCAGCATAGTACAACCAGCCTCAGTACCATCATAGTACAACCAGCCTCAGTACCATCATAGTACAACCAGCCTCAGTATCATCATAGTACAACCAGCCTCAGTACCATCATAGTACAACCAGCCTCAGTACCATCATAGTGCAACCAGCCTCAGTACCATCATAGTACAACCAGCCTCAGTACCAGCATAGTACAACCAGCCTCAGTACCATCATAGTACAACCAGCCTCAGTACCATCATAGTACAACCAGCCTCAGTACCATCATAGTACAACCAGCCTTTGTATTAGTGACTTGTGCATTAGATGTGAATGCTGTAAGATTAGTGATTTTAGACTTTGGCACGCGGCTGCCAGCCCTATCAATATGATATCTACCACGTGTATATTACACGATGCGCCGGCCTGATATACCGCTCTGTGGGATATTTTTTTTTTTTTTTTTTTTATTTCCTGAAATGTGATAATATCTGTTCACACCTTTCTGGTATACAGTATGATGGGGGGATGAGATATTACAGTGCGGAGGCCGCTCAGCCCCAACACTATATCAAACACTGCCACCTAATATCAAAAAGCGATAAAACCTTGGATTCAAATAGCTCTGTTCCTAGGAAAGCTGGGTGACATGTATCTGTGCCTGCATTACAACTCCTATAGCGGGAACTACTGAGGGCCGACCCTTGGTTAGATGGTGCCTTATGCAGGGAATTCTTTTAAGGCTCCCTCCTCATGGTGTATCATATAGTGCACAAATAATACAATAATACAGTATAAAAATAACCATACCATAAAGTGTATGATTACCACCGCCACAAAGAGCCCAAATAACACCGCCATATAGTATATAAATGATACAGTATACAAATAACCATTCCATGTAGTGCATGGATTACCCCCGCCATATAGTGCACAAATAATACAATAATACAGTATAAAAATAACCATACCAAAAAGTGTATGATTACCACCGCCACAAAGAGCCCAAATAACACTGCCATATAGTGTACAAATAATACAGTATACAAATAACCATACCATGAAGTATGATTACCACCACCATATAGTGCACAAATAATACAATAATACAGTATACAAATGATCATTCCATGCAGTGCATGATTACCACCGCCATATAGTGCACAAATAATACAATAATACAGTATACAAATAACCATACCATGAAGTATGATTACCACCACCATATAGTGCACAAATAATACAATAATACAGTATACAAATGATCATTCCATGCAGTATATGGATTACTACCACCATATAGTGCTCAAATAATACAATAATACAGTATACAAATAACCATACCATGAATTATGATTACCACTGCCATATAGTGCACAAATAATACAATAATACAGTATACAAATGATCATTCCATGCAGTGCATGATTACCACCGCCATATAGTGCACAAACAATACAGTATACAAATACCCATACCATGCAGTGTATGATTACCACTGTTGCACAGAGCCCAAATAACCCTGCCATATAGTGCACAAATAATGCAATAATACTGTATACAAATACCCATACCATATAGTGCATGGTCACCACTGCTACACAGTACCCAAATAACACTGCCATGAAGTGCTCAAATACATGCTGAAGAAATCCCCAAGCTGCCTTTCCATATGTGCAAGCATCATGGTCAGTGGGGCCCCTCTATGTGCAAGCATCATGGTCGGTGGGGCCCCTCTATGTGTGAGCATCATGGTCGGTGGGGCCCCTCTATGTGTGAGCATCATGGTCGGTGGGGCCCCTCTATGTATGAGCATCATGGTCAGTGGGGCCCCTCTATGTGCAAGCATCATGGTCGGTGGGGCCCCTCTATGTATGAGCATCATGGTCAGTGGGGCCCCTCTATGTGCAAGCATCATGGTCAGTGGGGCCCCTCTATGTGCAAGCATCATGGTCAGTGGGGCCCCTCTATGTGTGAGCATCATGGTCAGTGGGGCCCCTCTATGTGCAAGCATCATGGTCGGTGGGGCCCCTCTATGTGTGAGCATCATGGTCGGTCGGGCCCCTCTATGTGTGAGCATCATGGTCGGTGGGGCCCCTCTATGTGTGAGCATCATAGTCAGTGGGGCCCCTCTATGTGTGAGCATCATGGTCAGTGGGGCCCCTCTATGTGTGAGCATCATGGTCGGTGGGGCCCCTCTATGTGTGAGCATCATGGTCGGTCGGGCCCCTCTATGTGTGAGCATCATGGTCGGTGGGGCCCCTCTATGTGTGAGCATCATAGTCAGTGGGGCCCCTCTATGTGTGAGTATCATGGTCAGTGGGGCCCCTCTATGTGTGAGCATCATGGTCGGTGGGGCCCCTCTATGTGTGAGCATCATGGTCGGTGGGGCCCCTCTATGTGTGAGCATCATGGTCGGTGGGGCCCCTCTATGTGTGAGCATCATGGTCGGTGGGGCCCCTCTATGTGTGAGCATCATGGTCGGTGGGGCCCCTCTATGTGTGAGCATCATGGTCGGTGGGGCCCCTCTATGTGTGAGCATCATGGTCGGTGGGGCCCCTCTATGTGTGAGCATCATGGTCGGTGGGGCCCCTCTATGTGTGAGCATCATGGTCGGTGGGGCCCCTCTATGTATGAGCATCATGGTCGGTGGGGCCCCTCTATGTGTGAGCATCATGGTCGGTGGGGCCCCTCTATGTGTGAGCATCATGGTCGGTGGGGCCCCTCTATGTGTGAGCATCATGGTCGGTGGGGCCCCTCTATGTGTGAGCATCATGGTCGGTGGGGCCCCTCTATGTATGAGCATCATGGTCGGTGGGGCCCCTCTATGTGTGAGCATCATGGTCGGTGGGGCCCCTCTATGTGTGAGCATCATGGTCGGTGGGGCCCCTCTATGTGTGAGCATCATGGTCGGTGGGGCCCCTCTTCAGTAGTGACAAGGTATGGACCGTGAGTGACTGTACCAGGTACACCACCCTACAGTGGGTTTCGCCTCATATATGTAAGACTGTTGATAGTTTATAGGTCATCGCACTGCCTTATCGTGTCCTCATTGCTGAGACACCCGAAGTCAGGATGTAACAGGCCATGAATTTGCCCCCCATGATTGCGGTGTCGGGGCTCCCCCTTTCTCACCCCACTGACAAGTATAATAAAATGTTCTGCATTGCAGTGTATCCTATGAGCGGTTATATTTATGTTGAAGCCCCCGTATGGGACGAAAGTAAGAAAAAAAAAGTTTTTAAAATTAAAAATTATTGAAAGAAAAAAATTTTTACCATCGAAAATGATTTGTGAATCAATAAAGAAAAATAAAAAAGATAAACAATCGTTATAATCTGAACTCTAAAATGAGCGCATTATATAACCTGCTGGTGATTGGGGTGAAAAAAACTACGCCACAATATTTGTACATTCTGACTTTTAAAAAAATTTAAGTTAAAGAGAATATAAAAGCCACATATACCCCAAAATTACACCAATAAAACCACCAACTCATCCCGCAAAAAAACAAGCGTAGTTTTTCTGTGTCCCCACATTGCGGAAACGCAATTTTTTTTGTAGCAAATTTTGCTGCGATTTTTTGATCCAAAGCCAGGAGTGGATTGAGCAGAAGGGATAAGTCTAAGAACTTCCTATATATTTCCCATTCCTTTTGTAGCCATTCTTGGCTTTGACTCAAAAAAACAGCAAAATCTGCAACAAAAAAATCTGCGCTTCTGCAACGTTAGGCCTCAGCCTTAGCCAGTTTCATAAATCTGCCCATTGAGTCTTATAACATCTTCCGCTCTCTTAGTAATTATTATTAGGGTCAATTCACAAGTGGCAGATTTTTTACAAAATTTTTGTGACTGAAAATCAGTTCAGTTTCTCTAACTGGGATTGTTTGCGGAGAATGCACAAGGATTTCGGAAAGATTTCTGCATCAAATCTGCGATGTGTGAATTTACCCTTAGAGCAGTTATTTGTCCTATACACTGTTTATGACCGTAGTCGCCCCATATCGCTGCCATATGGCGGGTGTAGATTATGGACGATTAGAGGATTCCTATTTTTGTAGTAAAATTAGAATTATTATTATTGCTTTAAAAAGAATTATATTTCATAAATATTTATTATTAGAATTATATATTTATTATTATATACTTATATATATATATATATATATATATATATATATATATAATTATGCTCCATAATAGGGGTCGGTTATAGTCGCTATTTAATAATTTTGATGATTATGTAAATTACGGTTTCGTACATGACTTTGTGCATTTACGCCCAATAGTATGATACATGACATAGACCCATATTGCAGAGAATATTACTAGGTGCTGAGTTCTACAGATTGACTTTATCTTTAGAAGTGCAGATATTGGTGTTTCTGGAGAACTTGGTCTGATATATGACATCAGTGGAGCGTTTTGTGATAGATAGATAGATAGATAGATAGATAGATAGATAGATAGATATGAGATAGATATGAGATAGATAGATATGAGATAGATAGATATGAGATAGATAGATATGAGATAGATAGATAGATATGAGATAGATAGATAGATAGATAGATAGATATGAGATAGATAGATATGAGATAGATAAGAGATAGATAGATATGAGATAGATAGATAGATATGAGATAGATAGATAGATAGATATGAGATAGATATGAGATAGATAGATAGATAGATATGAGATAGATAGATAGATAGATAGATATATAGATAGATAGATAGATATGAGATAGATAGATAGATAGATATGAGATAGATAGATATGAGATAGATAGATATGAGATAGATAGATAGATAGATAGATATGAGATAGATAGATAGATAGATAGATATGAGATAGATAGATAGATAGATAGATATGAGATAGATATGAGATAGATAGATAGATAGATAGATAGATAGATATGAGATAGATAGATATGAGATAGATAGATATGAGATAGATAGATAGATATGAGATAGATAGATAGATAGATAGATAGATATGAGATAGATAGATATGAGATAGATAGATAGATATGAGATAGATGTGAGATAGATAGATATGAGATAGATAAGAGATAGATAGATAGATATGAGATAGATATGAGATAGATAGATAGATAGATATGAGATAGATAGATAGATATGAGATAGATAGATAGATATATAGATAGATATGAGATAGATAGATAGATAGATAGATAGATATGAGATAGATAGATAGATAGATAGATAGATAGATATGAGATAGATAGATATGAGATAGATAGATAGATAGATATGAGATAGATAGATAGATAGATAGATAGATAGATAGACACATACAGATGTAGCAAATTTAACCCAAACTTCTGCAATTGGTTACACTTCTGCAGCCTGATATCTTATCACAGAAGGCCACAAAAACCAATGAAAAGTCATTGAGAAAACGTTTTAACCAATTGCAGAAGTTCGGGGTTCTCTCTGCTACATCTGTATATTTATATGCATTGATTTGGACTGATACCATATATGTGATGGCAGATACTGTGCGGTAGTATATATGACTACACGGTACCTACACGGCCCACCAACGGGCTGATACTTCAAGTGACCTTCAGTGTGTCGTCTTGATGACAAATCCAACCAATAGAAATCCACGATCATATATTTAATGGTACTACTAACAACATTTTTTTTTTTTTTAATTCCCATAAAACTCCTGTCCATTTCAGGGGAATATTTGTATATGTACAGTATGTGGTACATATGGAGAGCTGTAGATAAGGCTGATATTTTATATGTTCACATAGAGGAATTTGGCGCTGAATGTGAGGCGGATTCTTCCTTAAAATCAGCTTCAAATCCCGCCTGAAACCAGTCTCCACTCACTGGGAGTCAGGGGCTGACCTTTTCAGCTAGTGCCATGCTCGATCTTCACATGGATTCCATCAGATAACTCCTATTGAAGTGAACGGCAGAAAATACCGCCTGGCAGGTGCTGAATTAGAACAAGCAGTGTGAACAACCCCTAATAATACCCCCTAATACCCTGCACTGGTCATTGTCATGGCTAATCCCATAATTTATGGTATGTTCCCTTTAGGGCTCATGTACGACCCTATATTGCAGGTCTGCACAACCACTAAGGTATACATGGTGTTATCTTGTGCGTGAGGTCAACCTTACTCTTAGTCTCTGTTCACATTTGGCATCACTTACAATGCAGTTGCTATAATCCTGGCTGGTCCTATCCCCAGTCCCAAACACTTCTGTTCCGTGCCCGCTCCTTTATGGGGAACTATTTATGATTTTTACTATAGACCTCCCTCTCTTCTATATATACCACTGTCTGACAGGTCCTGTGACATTGTATAGCGGTATTATATAGCAATGATATTAGATGTCTGAACCTGTTTATATGGTCACCGTATGTTGCGATGCTGTAAGTATATCAGTAGTAGTGTCGGCAGAGGAAACCACACAAGGCTCCAACCAACATGGTGAAAGGGGACTCTCAAAGTGTATAAGACAACCGTAGCATTTTAAGACGCTGATATCAGTCACCGATATGGCGGTATGTGGTGTTTCTCCGCACTGGAGATATGTGACCATGGAATTGAGCGGTTTTCTGTACTTATTGTGGCTTTAAGTGGTAACCTATAAACATAAAAGTCCTAATCGAGACGCTCACAGTAAAGCATGTCACTAGAATTTTATTCAGACGCTCAACATCGCCCTCGAAGACAGAAAGGCCTTCCAGTAGGCCATAGATAGGAAACAAGAGAGCGCAGGAAATGGGGCTTCTTATATAGAGACAGACTGATATACAATGAGTGGTGTAGTATACGGTATCATAGACAGGGGCTAACCCTACACCGGCCTCCAGCCTTTACATAGGGAATTCCTGGCACTGCCGAAACGTCTCGAGCCGCATGAGGAAACCAAAGTTAACCCATCGAAAGCTGCAATACTTATAGTATACCCCATCATATGTAAACTGCCATATTTATAGGACAATGTAAGATCTTAAAGGCAACCCAAAGTGCCCATCGTCACTATTATATCGAGGTAAGTTATTATAGCCTGTAGATTAACTACGGGACCTATAGGGGGAGCTACAATGACCCTGAGAGAAGCAACAAGACCCATAGGTAAGCGACATTACCTTGTATGTCAGCTACAACACTCAGCAGGTCTCTTGCATATCTTATAATACCCCATATGGATAGTGTAGGTAAACTACAGTACGGCAGGATTGGTTTAGGGTCGCCAATTGTAAGACGGAAATATTGTAACCTGAGGACCTACTTATGGGGAACCAAACTCTTCTCATAACCTGCAGGACCTTTGGGTCAGGCTTTGTTTCCATAGCGGAGGATTTGTCAAAAATGTTATATTTAATGGAAAGAATTGAGCAAAATACAGAACTATTCATATCAAAATAATGGACACCGCGGTGACAACCCAACGGGCCCATCTATAAGTCACCGGGGACCTGCAGATAACGGATTTGACTCTTTTTTTTTTTTTTTTTAAGTTTTTTGCCTCTCTGATGGAACAGAAAAACTGAATTGTTGCTGGAAATGTGAACAGAGACGAAACTAACTTATCTACAGCAATCATGGGAACATTTCAGTGTCTGTAGGTGAACCATAAATTATCTATAGGACCAAAACAATTATAGGTTTTTATATAGACACTGTATTATGTGAGCACTGAATGACAGCTTTATTTATGTGGTAGCGCAATGTAGGCGCTATACAGTGGTATATGGGGACTGTATGAACTGTATGGCGGTAGTCTTTGCACACTGTACAGCAGAATTATTTGAGCTTATTGTATAACTTATTGTGCCAATAAGAAAACTAGAATAACTATAAGTAAGCCATCGTACCGATAACTGAACTACAGCCCCTATATGTAAACTACAATACCTAGAAGTAAAGTACCTATACATAAACTAGAGTATATACAAGAAAAACTACTTTATTTATATGTAAACTACAGTACCTATAAGTAATCTAGACTATATACACAAGTAAAACTACAGTATTTATATGTAAACTACAGTACCTGTAAGTAAACTACAGTATTTATACGTAAACTTCAGTACCTATAAATACAGTATCTAAAAGTAAACTACAGTATCTATACGTATACTGCAGTACCAAGAAGAAAACTAGTCATAAGCTACAGCACCATTATATAAACTACAGTACCTATAAGAGAACTACAGTACCTACAAATAAACTAGGGTACATAAAAGTGAACTACATAAACTACAGTACCAGTAAGTAAAATGGAGTACCCTGAGGTAACCTACAATACCTACATGTAAAATAAAGTACATATAAGTAAACTAGAGTACCTATAAGGTAGGGGAACTATGATACCTATAGGTAAAATGCAATACATCAACTTTAAGTAATGTACAGAACCTATAAGTAAACTAGAGTATCTAGAAGTAAACTAGAATATGTACACGTTAACTACAGTAACTATAAGTAAACCAGAGTATCTATAAGTAAACGACAGTACCTAGAAGTAAACTAAGTATCTACAAGTAAACTAGAATATCTACAAGTAAACTACAGTATCGATAATTAAACTACAGTAACTATAAGTAAACTACAGTACCGATAAGTAAACTACAGTACCGATAAGTAAACTACAGTAACTATAAGTAAACTACAGTACTGATAAGTAAACTACAGTATCGATAAGTAAACTACAGTACTGATAAGTAAACTACAGTAACTATAAGTAAACTACAGTAACTATAAGTAAACTACAGTACCGATAAGTAAACTACAGTAACTATAAGTAAACTACAGTACTGATAAGTAAACTACAGTATCGATAAGTAAACTACAGTAACTATAAGTAAACTACAGTACTGATAAGTAAACTACAGTAACTATAAGTAAACTACAGTACTGATAAGTAAACTACAGTACTGATGAGCAAATTAGAGTATCTAGAAGTAAACAACATTATCTACAATTGAACTAAAATACCTAAAATGAAACTACATTATCTATAAGAGACTACAGCACCCGTCCCTTCCATGGGGGCATTCTTTGTCATAAAAGAAGGCCGGAGGCCATGTTACCTCTACAAATCACAGGACAAGAGCATTACAATGCTGATGAAACCTAAAAAACTTCATAATATCAAAATACTTCATATTTAATACGTGTATAAAATAAAACCAAGTAAGTGAATTTGTGCTTTTAAGTGATAAAGAAACCAACAATAGGAAGTGTTACGTGTTCGCCATATCGTGCTCGCTGGGCTGACAATCACTTATAGTCCAAAAAACAAATTAAAAGGTATTGTGACATTTTCAAAAATATCTGCAATTCTGGTCACCAGGGTCCGACGGCAAATGATTTTGAATATTTTTGTTTATCCATTCCATCGGATACAATATCTTGCACACAGTACATCCTCAGGCAAGGCGTGCCTGCTCACACCGGAACACAGTCCGACACTTAGTCCACAAGCGTAAAACATAAAAAACATGTGACATTTACATTCAGAAAACGTATACAAAATAATACAATAAAATGTATATAAAAAAAAAAAAGCAGAAATTTTACAAAAAGTTTTAGGAATGTTTTTGGAAGAAGAGAAGTAGAACCTTGGTGGTTTAGGCTTTGGACGATACCTGCTATGGAGAGGTGAGTGTGGAGGAAGGCGGATAGAGCAATCCACTTGGCCATGATGGCGAGTCAGGAGGGGAGCGGGCCGCTCTTTGTTGTACCAGTCGTTGTCACCTGCTCCGTGCAGAGCTTTTGGTTCTTCAACCCACACGACTCTGTGTCTGAGCTGCACAGGAAGTGGAAGATCTAAGACACGGTATATACAACCTGCAGCTCATTTACTCTACACACAACCCATAGACCACACTCCACATCCCCGGCTGTTCTCATCGGCCCTGACTCCAGGAAGTTTTTTTTTTTTTATCTGTGGTGTCTTTATCATGAACTAGTAAATGAGTCTTATGATTGGATTTCAACATTTCTTGTTTCTTTGTGTTCATGTTGAGCTTCTAGGTTCACGAAGAGAATGCGAGCACTACAGTGAATACTGACACTGAGGCAGTACAAAACTGGAGACAGAGTAAAAGTGTAGTAATGAAAGTTTACTTGTTAATTTGGGGTCTGTGGAAAGGTGGTGACCTCTTCTATGTCTGATGTCTCCACATTCTTTAATGGCTGCCATTAAAGGGGATGTATACAACATTATTATGTGGTCACTGTATGGTGGTATTATGTATATACTATACAACATTATTATGTGGTCACTGTATGGTGCTATTATTTATATAGTATAGAACATTATTATGTGGTCACTGTATAGTGGTATTATTTATATAGTATAGAACATTATTATGTGGTCACTGTATAGTGGTATTATTTATACTATACAACATTACTAAGTGGTCACTGTATGGTGCTATTATTTATATAGTATACAACATTACTATGTGGTCACTGTATGATGGTAATAAATAAATATATATATATACAGAGTATATATATATATATATATATATTACATATATACACACAGTATACAATATTATTATGTGATCACTGTATGGTGGTATTATTTATATACTATACAACATTAATATGTGGTCACTCTACAATGGTATTATTGTGCACTGTGGCAGCATTATGTGGACATTTTACAATTTTACAGTGGTATTACTTATGCACTACACGGCAGTATTATATGAGGACTGAATGGTAGTATTTACTGTATTAATTGTTATGAGGACACAGTATACTAGTATTATTGTGTAAAGTATTACTTGAGCACTGAATGGCGGTTTTATTTATATGATAGTATAATTTAGTCCCTGTACAGTAGTATATGGAAACAGTATAGTAGTAGTCTTTGCACACAATATAGCAGAATTACTTGAGCACTGCATGGTAAAGAGGAATGTAAAACCCACACTATATCTGGTCTACATAGACGGTACATATTTTACTTATACATTTGTACGTACCTCAACTCTTTAGTCTATGGGGGCTATTTATCATTTGCCCCTTTTTTGGCTATATTTTTCACAGGTGCGCCTTTTATTTTTTAGACTAATTTTACTGTGGTACCTATTTATGATGCTGGCGCACCCCTTTGTTAAATGTTGTGCACGTGTCAGTTAGTTTAGATGCGTCTTTGCCCCTTTTTTGCTAAAAAATTGCACAATTGCTCCTGTTTTATGCTTTCTGGCCTGACGGGGTCTTTACGCTGCCCATGTGCTGGAGGGCATTTGTGCCTCATATGGCCCTTTTTGAAAAGGCCCAAGTCATAAATACAGCGTGAAAAGGATCTCCATTTAGGCCTCACCCTTTTTTCTCGACAAACCGCAACATTGGTTCACAATTTGTGCCAAAACAGGAACAAGTAGCTTAATGAATGTGCCCCTATGTCTACCGTCATGAGAAAAACAGTGTGCACCCTCTGCGAATTCTGTGGTTTTACATATCAGAAAATAATAAAAAAAAGGATCTGGTCCTTAGGTCTTAGAATTAGGTAAATCCAACCTCAGATGAACAACAACTCACAGAAGATTCCACCGGATCATTATTTATTCAACAAAAACTAGGTCAAAATGGAAAAGCCATATATGAAACATGAAGTGCACCCTTACTGCTTCCATAACCATTACGAAGGTAAGTAGAAGCCAGGCTCTGCATTAAATGTCCTTGATTAATTGATCTTCAAGTGTGATCAGATCTATAAAATCGGAAGTTTAGGCAGTTTGCTGGTCTGGAGCATTCAGGTGTGTTTTAACACAATAATGAGGAGGAAAAACATTAGCAATGATCTTAGAGAAGCAATTGTTGCTACTCATCAGTCTGGGAAGGATAACAAACAAGGCCATTTCTAAGCAGTCTGTAGTCTATCATATCTACAGTGAGAAAGATTATTTACAAGTGGAAAACATTTAAGACAGCTGACAATCATCCCAGGAGTGACGTCCCAGAAAATTTACCCCGAGGTCAGACCATGCAATGCTCAATGGAAATGCAATAACCCCGAGAGCTACATCTCAGACTCTACAGACCTCAGTTATAGAAAAAGACTGAACAAGTATGGCTGGTATGGAAGGATTGTCAGGAGAAAGTCTCTTCTTTCTAAAAACAACATATAAGCACAAATACCTCATACTGACTGTCCATCCTGGTATCTATCTATCTATCTCATATCTATCTATCTATCTATCTATCTATCTCATATCTATCTCATATCTATCTATCTATCTATATATCTATCTCATATCTATCTATCTCATATCTATCTATCTCATATCTCTCTCATATCTATCTATCTCATATCTATCTATCTCATATCTATCTCATATCTCTCTCATATCTATCTATCTATCTCATATCTATCTATCTATCCATCTCATATCTATCTATCTATCTATCTCATATCTATCTATCAATCAATCTATCTATTTATCTATCTCATATCTATCTATCCTATTAATCTATCTCATATCTATCTATCTCATATCTATCTATCTATCTATCTATCTCATATCTATCTCTCCTATCTATCTCATATCTATCTATCTCATATCTATTTCTATCTATCTCACATCTATCTATCTTATATCTCTATCTATCTATCTATCTATCTATCTATCTCATATCTATCTATCTCATATCTATCTATCTATCTCATATCTATCTCTCCTATCTATCTATCTATCTCCTATCTATCTCATATCTATCTATCTATCTGTCTCATATCTATCTATCTCACATCTATCTATCTCACATCTATCTATCTTATATCTCTATCTATCTATCTATCTATCTATCTATCTGTTTCTCTCTCAACTATGTATCTATACCAAATCCATCTATCTAGCTAAATAATCTAACAAACCAAAGCCTCTGATGATTTTTTTAGGTGCACCTCCCTGACACACCACCTGATCACGTGACCCTGGCCTTAAATTGTAATAACATTTTGTACAATGGAGTTTTTCTGTACACTTACAGAACTGTCCACACAAACCTCATGCTGTAGCGCCATCTAGTGTATATATAGAAGAATGCTAGACATTTTTCCTTCACGTAATGCATCTTAAGGCTATGGTTCCACGTAGCAAAGCACAGCAAAAACACGCTGCAGAAGAAAACACGGTTAAAACGCATTGTGTTCTTTTCACAGTGTTTTTCAATCTAATTTGTCAGAGTTTTCCTCTGCAGACTTTCTGCCTCTATTATACCTGTATGGAAAACATTAGAGTTTCCGTTTTTGAAGATGCAACTTTTCTGCTGCAGATTTTTTTCTGCACTGTATGGATGGGATTAGCAAGTAGTGTAAAATGCTGCGGTTTCGCACCGTGGGGCCCCGGCCTTAAATGGGTACTCACAACTTACACGCCTCTGGCGTACCCACAGGATATGTCATATCTGTCTGATACATGCAGGTCCTATCTATCTGGAACAGAACCCATTTACAGTATGGTGAGCAGGATGAACCATAGAGAGAGATGGCGGTCATACCGCTTCATTAACCCTTCACTTTCTGTTGTAAAGACCCCAGTGACTGAAGGAGGAGGGAGCTGGAGATAACCGCAAACTGTATCCAAGGCATAAATAAAGCTTCGACAAAGACGTCTCCACCGATACATCGCCTTATATCATCTGAAATGAGATAGAAAGCATTAGGTGTGCCCTCTATGGCAGTATTATGTGAGCACCAGCAACTGGTATTTTTTTAACTACTTGACAACAGTATTACAGTTGAAATCAGAAGTTTCCATACACTATATATAAACACACATATGGATGTTTTTCTCACTGTCTGACATGAAATCAGAATAAACCTTTCCCGTTTTAGGTCAATTAGGATTACCAAAATCATTTATATTCGCCAAATGCCAGAATAATGAGAGAGAGAGAATTTTTAAGACCTTTTTATTACGTTCTGCAAAGTCAAAAGTTTACATACACTAAGATTACTATGCCTTTAAACAATTTGGGACAGCCCATATGATGATGTCATGTCTTTGGAAGCTTCTGATAGGTTTATTGGCAACATCTGAGTTAATTAGAGAAACATCTGTGGATGTATTTTAAAGCCCACCTGAAACACACTGCTTCTTTGTGTAACATCATGGGAAAGTCTAAGGAAATCAGCCAAGATACCAGGAAGAGAATTGTGGACTTGAACAAGTCTGTTTCATCTTTGGGTGCAATTTCCAGATACCTGAAGGTGCCTCATTCATCTGTACAATTATACACAAGTACAAACAAGATGGGAATGTCCAGCCATCCTACCGCTCAGGAAGGAGATGGGTTCTGTGTCCCAGAGATGAATGTGCTTTGGTACGAAATGTGCAAATCAACCCAAGAACAAAAGAAAAAGACCTTGTGAAGATGCTGAAGCTGGTAAGAGTGTGTCATTATCCACAGTGACACGAGTACTGTATCGGCATGGGCTGAAAGGCCGCTCTGCCAGGAAGACGCCATTACTCCAAAAGGAACAGAAAAAAGCCAGATTAATGTTTGTAAATGTGCACAGGAACAAAGACCTTCATATCTGGAGACAAGTCCTGTGGTCGGACCAAACTAACATTGAACTGTTTGGCCATAATGACCATCGTTACGTTTGGGGGAAAAAGGGAGAAGCTTGTAAGCATAAGAACACCGTCCGAACTGTGACACCCGGGGGTGGCAGCGTCATGTTGTGGTTGTTTTGCTGCAGGACGGACTGGGGCACGTCACAAAATAGATGACATCATGAGGAAAGAACATTATGTGGCAATACTGAAGCAACATCTCAAGACATCAGCTAGGAAGTTAAAGCTTGTGCGCAAATGGGTCTTCCAAATGGACAATGACCCAAAGCTACTGCCAAACTGGTTACAAAGTGGCTTAAGGAGAACAAAGTCAATGTTTTGGAGCGGCCATCACAAAGTCCTGATCTCAATCCTACTGAAAAGGCCGGTGCGAGCAAGGCGGCCTCCAAACATGGCTCAGTGACACCAGGTCTGTCAGGAGGAAGGGGCCCAAATTCCTACCAACTATTGTGAGAAGCTTGTGGAAGGAGATCCAAAATGTGTGACCTAAGTCATACAGTGTAAGGGCAATGGGACCAAATACTAAGGAAATGGATGGAAAACAAAGTAATAAAAATTCCTTAAAAATTCTCTCTCTCTCATTATTCTGGCATTTGGTGAATATAAATAATTTTGGTGATCCAAATTGACCTAAAACGGGAAAGGTTTATTCTGATTTCATGTCAGATAGTGAGAAAAACATCCATATGTGTCTTTATATATACTGTATGTAAACAATGTATGGTGGTATTATTTGAGCACAATATTACAGTATTATATGAGCTTGGTATGGTGGCATTTTTTTAAGCCCCATATAGTAGTAGTATGTGTAGGCACGGTATGGTAACATAATTTGAGCATTTCAGGGCAGTATTATGTGAACACAATATGTTGCCTTTACTTGAGCAACATATGGTGTATTATGGGTAAATGTAGCTTGTATTACTTGTGAATTGCACATCAGTATTGTGTAAGTATTCTATAGTGGTATTATTTAATCACTTTATGAAGTGGTATGAGTGCACTATATGTTGATATTATTGGGGCACTACATGATAGTATTATGTAAGCAATATAGGGTTGCAATATTTGAGCATTATATCATGGCCGTGATATTTGTACACTATATGGTGTTATTTCAGCTCTACTTGGCTGCTTAATTTGAGCACAGTATGTTTGACTTATTTGAGCTCTATATAGCAGTATTATGGAGAAACGTAGGTTGTATTTGCAAAATGTAAAACAGTATTGTGTGGTTACTCTATTGTGATATTATTCAAGTACTTAATGGCAGAATTATTTGAATACCACATGGTAGTATTATGTAAGCAACATATGGTGGTAATATTGGAGCACCATATGGTGGTATTATTTGAGCACTATATGGCAATATGATAAGCACAGTATGGTTGAATTATTTCAGCACTATATGGCAGTATTATAGGAAAATTCCCCAGTTGTATTATTTGTGAATGTACAGCCATATTGTTTTGGTGTTCTATTGTGGTATTCTATGGCAGCATTATGTAAGCACCATATTATGTAGGCACTATGCTATTGTTATGGCTATGTATAGTGGTATTATTTGTGGATTGTACGGCAGTATTGAACATACACTACATTGTGGAATTTTTTAACCTCTATTGCTTTATTATTTCTGCACTGTATGGACGTATTATAGTAGAATGTAATGGTGGTACTAATGGTCTACACTGTATGGTAGTATTATATGGGAATGCTATGGCGGTACTTTTTTTTGTACTGTGTAAATTATTTGTAAGCTCACTAAATATAAAATATTACAGTGAAGTCAGGGGTGACCCTCCTAGTCGTAGTTAGGATGCTTTTCAGAAAGTACAGTGATATTTTTTAGATTTGGGTAGCAGAGACCTTCCATCATGTTGAGTAAAACATTTGCTTCACTTCCACTCTACTCACACCCAGAGCTGCATTTACACACAGGATCCCTACTGACTGAGCTTAGATCCCATGTAGTCGGTTTCTTTTCTCTTATCAGACCACTACATCTCCCACAATGCAGCACAGCAGGTATAGACTCTATAGACAATGGGAACTGACAAGGGAAATCAGCAGCACGTGCAGTGTTACAGATTGAGATCTAACAGGAGACCATCAAAATTCTGAATGCAGCTTTGGTGGTGACTGGTGTACAATACCTGGCAAACAAACAAGGAAACGTCGGAAGGAATCTGTCAGTGTGCCGGGATCCAGGCGGTGTGAAATAACATTTTTTTAACGCTCTAATTCCGTCGAGGCCTTTTTTTTTTTAGAGACTGGAAACATGTGTACAAAGAAAATAAATACTTTACAGAGCGGAGAGATCGATATCCAGTCACCGCAAGCCACGGGAGGATTCTAAATCAATAGCTGCAATGCCACAGAGATTACAGCCGCTATTGACAATTCCTCGTAGCGCCGCTTCATGCCCAGAGAAATTAAGTTTTCTAATTACATAACGGATACATTCCTCCTCGCAGGAAACAATACACTGACAACGAGTCGCCCGCACCGCCCGCCCGCCATTGACTTTCTGGGAGAATAGAATTATTATCTTGTGCTGGGTTCATCGTGCTAACAAAAAGAAATATCAGAGGTAACAAGACTGCCCCGTGTCACCGTTTATTTCATTATCATCCCCGGGCCCTCACCTTGGGCGTCACATGGGCAGCCGGCGCCAGGTACGGACCCAGAGATTGACAATGTCTCACATGGAGAAGGCTTTGGGCTCCTCCTGGTCTCTGCCCACCTATGCTTGATGATGGAAATATAATATATATTTTCCCGCACTACACACAGGTCAGACTCCTCCAACTTATGTTATATCACCAGGCTAAAATACCAGGTTTCAATGTCGTAGGGTATGGGATACGGATGACAGGACTTCGGGGTGTACAAAGAAGGAGATGGGCATCTGTCTGATCCCGACCATGATGAATAGTCCACTATCCAGTGTGGTGCACTACATGTAACTACACGACTGGCGCCTTATCTATGTGCAATTATTACACTAAGTAGATACCCTCCCCAAAAAGGTAGGATAGGTGTAAGACTGAAGTGGTTAATAGTAGACTCCAGTGTCCACGTGACTTACTGTGACTGTTCGTATTAGGCGCCACTCCTTGTCCATGTGAGTGTATTGGGCCCCACGCCCTGAATCCATGTGACTGGTAATATTAGGCTCCACCCTGTGTCCACACCCCTCTTGACTGTTAATATTAGGCTCCACCCCTTTCTTCATTTGACCCCCTGTAAATGTTAGTATTAGGCACCATCCCATCTCTGCTAGTGATTCTTAGTCTTAGGCTCCACCCTTTGTCTGTTAGTATTAGACGCCACTCCTTGTCCATGTGACTGTAATAGGCCCCACCCCGAGTCCATGTGACTTATTAGGCTCCACCCCATTCTTCATGTGACCACCCGTAAATGTTAGTATTAGGCACCACCCCATCTCTGCTAGTAATTGTTAGTATTAGGCCCCAACCTGTGTCTGTTAGTATTAGGCACCACTCCTTGTCCATGTGACTGTATTAGGCACCACCCCCGAATCCATGTGACTGGTAATATTAGGCTCCACCCTGTGTCCACACCCCCTCCTATTAGGCTCCACCCCTTTATTTGACCCCCTGTAAATGTTAGTATTAGGCACCACCCCATCTCTGCTAGTGATTGTTAGTATTAGGCCCCACCCTGTGTCCATGTGACTGTTAGCATTAGGCGCCACCATGGTGTCCACATGACTTCCTGTGACTGTATTAGGCACCACCCCTAGTCCACAACTACCCCTGTGACTGTTACTATTAGGCCCCACCCCGTGTCCATGTGACTGTTAGCATTAGGCGCCACCATGGTGTCCACATGACTTCCTGTGACTGTATTAGGCACCACCCCGAGTCCACAACTACCCCTGTGACTGTTACTATTAGGCCCCACCCCGTGTCCATGTGACTGTTAGTATTAGGCACCACCATGGTGTCCACGTGACTTCCTGTGACTGTATTAGGCACCACCATTGTGTCCACATTAAACCAGGCAGGTTTGGGCTGCAGTAAGGAGAGATATACTTAGTCTCTGTGACTTGGACCATGCTGCAATAAATTTGAGGGTGTGTTAGCTGTGATGGGCCAAGACTGCACAACTAACACATGCAACTGCAGCGCCACCTACTGGATACACAACACACCAGGGAGAACCAAATTTGAACCATTCCATTCTAGCAGTAGCCTTATTGTAGATGTGTAAAAGGCTGTCAAGAGATCGCCATGTGACAGGCTATCTCCACCTAGAAGTCGGTAATAATGGGACATAACTAACCCGTCTCCTACATAGAAGTCATCAATGCAATATGTTATGACTGGAGTTCCCCTTTAATTCTACCTGAGTCCTGTTTAGTATAGTAGCGGCATTGTATCGATGAGACTCCTTGCCAGTTGCGCCAATGCTTTAAAAAAAAAACCTGTGTAGTCTGATCCTGCAGTCTCTTCCATTTTTCCCTAAACTCTAGTAGGTATGACTGCGAGGTCAGACTATGGTTTCATTTGTACTCTAACCATGGACACATCACTCTGGTAATAATCCTTATTAAACCTCTTGAAGATCTTATTTGCAAAGTTGAACCATTTTATCTTGTGGATCTATTGGAGCAATATGGCAGCAAGAGTAGACATCGCCCTAACAGGGGTGACAGTAACTCCTATCAGTAGAATAGGCGATCATTTCATTTTTTTGAGCGCCTTAGTAATCTGAAAAAAAAAAAATGGTTGTTTAGAAAACAGCTGCCTGACAACCCCATATATCTGCCTGTAGTTGATTGTCAGTGACTCCATAGTAACCAGTCAACCTCACAGCAGGCCTGGTCCATAGTGACAGTGCTGCGTTCCCACATCAGATTTTTCGCCAAATTAAAGTGGTGGCTATCGAAGACGGCGCCTGTCCAGATGTCCTATTAGAGTATATGACCGTTGTATGGAGGGGGACCTCAGCGTGGGACCCCCCACTATGATCTGGTATACACAGACTGCCCCTATATTAAATAAAAGGGTCAGGACTGATGCGGCTTCCCTGGCTGATGATGGTTCGCTGTTATCTTAAAGGGATTCTCCAAAACGTATTAGGGACCTGGGGGGGTTTGGTTCCTATCACATGACCCAAGGTCACACTTAGCCCCCCCCGCATCTATAAGCCCCAAAAGGAAGCAAGTTAAAAGAGTTTCCCCAAAGAACCCCTTTAGGCATCACTCTGCCTAGTTTTTTGTAAACTAGTCTTCGAATATGACTGCAGGTCCCCAGCAGCACAGAGGATTTCAGGATGTTGAATTCATACTTTCATTATTTAAAAATATAAAACTTTATTTATAATAGTACAAATCATTACATTCAAGATCAAACACACCCGTAGCAATCCTCGTTCTTAGTAAGCGAAATTCTGATTCAGTTTGATATCATCATTAACATACCGGTATATTAGTGGGATCCAAATGGCTACGGTATAATAGAGGAGACGTCCTACAAATGGTAGATCCTCAAATGTCGCACTAAAAGTCAAAGCAAGGCCAGACAGTGATACATCTGGAATAGGTCACATGTTATATATCTGCCCCCTATCACTATTCATAATAATTATAACCCCTCCCAATGAAATAATCCAAGAATAAAAAGGACATTAAAAGGGGTTCTCCACGTTGGACAATCCCGATTTTGTTAAAAAGGTTCCAATAATAATACGATAACTGAATGCCCTGCAGCGCAGAGCCAAAGCGATCAGATCTAATCTATGGAGCACATGGTATTAAGTGTTCAATGTCCCTGCAGCACCGCCACAGGAGAAGTGAAGTATTACACACTTCACAGTGAAATCAATGGGCTGCGTGTAATGCGGTACATGCTGGGTCCTCCAGAGTCAGAGACGCCCTTAGTAGGACATTGAATGGGCAGCCTCGGACTGCCAAGGCAGAATTCACAAAATAAAGTGTTTATTTATTTATTTATATATATTATATTTTTAAGGCTTAAAAGGGGTTGTCCAGGCAAAATTGGACAACCCTTTTCACTTTTAAATCAGCTGGGGATAGTGAGGGAAAAAAAAAAAAAAAAAAAAGTTATTCATACTCACCTGTCCCCGTTGCTCCAGTGTCTTCCCGACGCGTTGCGATCCTTCTGCACAACAGGTCTCTTCCGGAGTTCCGCTGATTGACCTCAGCGGAAGGGATCCATGGCGTTACAGACAGTGAGCAGTTTCAGTCTGAGAAGACGCCGGAGCAGAAGGACTGGACTGTGACGGGAGGACACCGGAGCATCAGGGACAGGTGAGTATGCATTTTTTTTTTTTTTTTTCTTCTTCTTTCCCACTGCCCCCGGCTGATTTAAAAGTTAAAAGGGGTTGTCCAATTTTGCCTGGACAACCCCTTTAACAAATGGGGATTTTGCTTCTACATAGTCAACCTTCCATCTCAAAAAATAAAACAGAGATACTTGCCAACATTTCAGGGTGGATACCTGGAGAATGGTGTGTGGTCAGGGTCATGCCCCTATGATATAGCCATCACCCCTTTGGGGTTGTGACACACTCCTTTTGCATGACATGGGCATGTCAAAGGGCTTATCCAGGGAGTATTTAAACAATTCCTCTGTGGTTCTATTTGTGACCAACCTTGGGTTTCCAGGAAGTCACCCCTATTTTGTGAGCCTTCCTGACTATCTGGGAGAGTTTACAAGTAAGCGGTAAGGCTGTCAAAGACACTATTAATAAATGCTATAATAGGAGGAGAGGTCTCTTTAAAAAAAAAAAAAAAAATTAATCCTGAGCGGCCATCTGGAAAGCTTTCCAACTCAATTAAAGGCGCATTTCCCTGGTTTTACGTAAATAAAGTTATAAAGTTTAACCAGAAAAGTTCTAGAACTTTGTAATAGACTTTATATTTCACTTCCTCATCTTTCTGCTTACAGTCAGTGAATGGGAACATGGCAGACAAGGTTAGGATGAGATATTAACTCCCGAATGTAACAAGAGTTGTCTCATTCACTGACATCAAACAGATCTAAATGGTAAAGGATAGAAAAATAAAAGTCTATAGAACTCACTATACATGGATTATAGCTTATTTACCAAAAACCAGAAAATTTCTTTAAAAAAGGGGTTTTCTGGGCTCATAATACTGAAAGACTATCCTAAAGATAGGTCACCAATATCAGGTCGGTGAGGGTCTCACACCCCCATTGAAGAGCACATCTCAGACAGAGAATAGAGCAGGAAACAGACAGCGCCGTTCTCAGTATAGTGGCTAAACTGAGTTACTGCAGCTTAGGTGCCATTCAAGTGAAAGGGAGCTGATCTGCAGTACCTGGTCTGGCCACTACACAGAGAACGGAGCTGTCTGCATCCTGTTCTATTCTCTATATCAGCTGCTGAGAACAGCTTATCAATGGGAGTATCGGGTGTTAGCCCCCCACTGATCAGATATTGATGACCCATCCAGAATAGGTCATCAATATTTTTAGCCTGGAAAGGCCCCTTTAAGACAAGAGCACGTAGATCTCACTGATGCATAGCAGAGAAATTAGAGAAGAGGCACGTTGGCATCACAACTAGAAGTTCCTGGTACCAGAAGAGCCCGATCCAGTGTGACGCTGCATCAGACCTAGAAGGAAGAAAATAGAAGATATGAACAGGATGTCATATATAAGGATCCCTTATAGATCCCTATACACCTTATATCTCTATCCTTAAAATACTCATTGATTTCAATGGGATGGATATTTTAGGAGAAAAAAAAAAAAAAAAAAAAAAAAAGCAGCCTGTAATAAACTGTGTAAACTTACCCTATAGCTCCATTATCCATGCAAGCACATGTGCAATATTAAAGGGTTAAGTGTGCGCAACCCTTTTTGGAAGCCACACCTTTATCCCTCCAAGTCTATTTAACCACTTCATAACCGGACCCATTTTTGTTAGATGAGGTTTTCAGGGCTAGAACATTTTATAGATTTTCCAGGATTAAAGGGGTTGTCCACTTTCTACAAATGATGGGCTATCCTTAAGATAGGCCATCAATATTAGATCTGCTGGGGTCCCACACCTGGGACCCCACTGGTACTGAGACTTCATACAATAGACTTCAATGGTCAAATTCCATTAGATATTACCTTAGTGACAGGTCCCCTTTAAATAAGCGAGGTTAGTATAGGCCAGCGCTGATCCCCTATGCCAGGCATCAGCGACCTTCAGTACTCCAACTATTGTGAAACCACAACCCCCAGCATGCACAGGCAACTCCCACATACGTGAATGGAGCCTGATGGGAGCCCTATACTTTGTATATAAAGATATACTGTTAGGTGCTATACATTGTACTCACTAAGGTTTGGCCTGGTAATATTCCTCTGGTGTCACGGTTTTGATCCCACCAAAGTAATCCAACACCCAGATATTTGTAATGTTGAACTTGGCAAAGAACCAGTTGTGGTCACGTGGCCAGCTGGACATCTCCGGGTGTCGGGTGAACAACGCCAACTTCGCTGTGTCCGACTCTGTATCGTCCACCTTGTTGGAAAAGATTCAGTTATGTATATAGATAGATATATATTATAGTATAGTATGTCATATATACGAGGGGGGGGTCCTCACCTTCACGATGCTGCCCGACAGTATAATGTGAGCGCAGAGCGGACTCTGGGGGTCGTAGTGCTCATGTCTGCAATATGGAGTCTGCGCCAGAGACATGGTCAGGGAGGAGTTTGCATTCAGCTGAAATAAAAGAAAATATTAAAAAATTGTGATAAAGTAGTTGTAATCTGTATAGAAAATAAACCAGAATGACATCATCAAATATCGGGAGTATATATAGAAGATGCTCTGAGCTCCTCGCTATATACTGCTCATGTACTGTGTATAATATATATATCTAATCTTAGAGCAATCAATGAGACATGACAGCCACTCCTATTTCTAAGCGCCTGACACCTGACTGCCTACCTCCACTTTCGGGAGCCCCCAGACACCCCGGCTACAGCTCCTGGGACTCGTTCTGTCTGGGTTTACCGAGCTAGATCTCCACTTTTCATACTTCATAATAATTTGGTCCTTGCAGAGATATTTCAGCTCAGTATTTAGTCTCCTTGTGCTGACCACATCCTTATATACTGCAAGCAATGGGAGGAGGCAGAGCTGCAGTGTAAAGCATGAGGGTGGATCTGCGCAGCAGCCTATGACACAAGCCATATGATCAGACTGACACACAATATAGCTCAGATGGAGTCACTGATCAGAGCAGTGTCCAAATGCAGAGGTCATCATTATCTGCTCTGTAGGGGTGTGACAGCCGGACCCCACACACTTCAGCTGTTTCGGCAGTCTGTGGATGGGGAGCGCGTGCAGGCTGTTCCTATTCAAGTAACAGAGGCAGAGCTGCAGCCCCCTCCACTGTATAGTGGTGGGGCTGGGTACTGCAGCTCTGCGGCCATTACTACACTAGGACCAGCCTGCACCCTCTCCTCATTCACTTTAGCAGCTCTTGGTGCCCAGAAGTTACGAGAACAGCTGATCTGTGCAGGGTCTTGGTGTCAGACCACCACAGATCAGATATGGAGGACCTATACTACGATGAGGATTCAGTCACAGAACCCGCAGCACGAGACTACCACCGACTACCGCCTTTGTGTCTGGGGATGTTCATCGAGTAAACCCACGGCCAAAAGTCAAAGCTCTGTGACAACTGTGAAGAACAAAGAACAGGCCGGAAATTGGAATCAGAGGCGGAGTGCGCAATTCCTCTTCACTTTCTTTCCCTTAGGGGGCACTCACATCAAGTTTTCTTCTGAGTTTAGCGTGTTTGTAAACACATCTGTTTCTGTATAGTGCATGTGAATGAGGTGCTGGCCATCGCTATAGTCACTTATATGGGGCTGCAGAGACCGCCCTCTCCAATGGAGCAGGGGCCGAGCACTACAGCTCTATTCACATGGGGCATTCAGGAGAACTTTCAGGTTCCTGCTCTGAGTGCAGGAGATTCCAGTGGTCGAACCCTCCAGTGACCCAACACTTATCCCCTAACCCAAGGGAAAGCAGGAGGAACATGGAGGGGGAACCTGTCACTATCAGAGCTGTAATATAATCAGGACTTCAGTAGCATACCCTAAGAAAGCTCCTCCTGGCACTGTGGACTTTCCCAGGGTTACTTGATACCCCTCTGCCTGTAAAGGATCATACAGTAACCATGGCACATAATCTATAGGATTTATATAAGGGATCTCTGCCCTCGTGCTCACATGCCATAGACAGAAGCTGCAGCTGTTCCCAGGCCACGAGCCAATATATTGCACAAGTAGCCGCGATCTGCCGAGTCATCTGCTGAGTCACCGGACACAAACAGCGAGAGCAGCGTCTACGGGCGCAGAATTACCTACATGGAAATAGGGAACCTGGCAGGTTTCGGTTATCACATTTTTGGAGACATAACAGGAAAACAAACAAACATTGTGCAATTTTTACACTCTGCCAAAAAAAAAAGAAGAAAAAAAAAAAAAAAAAAAAAAAAAAAGTGTTTTTCCAATGACTTTTCGTTTTTTGTGGTCTTTTGTGATACCAGTAACGCTGCAGTAGTTTAACCAATGGCAGAAGTTCAGGTTAACTCGGCCACATCTGGATACAGAAATATTTTTATATAAACACCCACATAGTAAAAAAGAAAATCCAAAGTCAGCACATAAATAGTAGAGAAAGAGTAATAACCAGGGAGTAAGCCGCACAAGGATCCAGGTCACAATCCTCCATCCATAGACAAAAAGAAAAGAGCCGCACTCCGGGGTCACCGTAGAAATTCAGAAAGGATTCTTTATTCCATAGTTCTGTCTCAGGCAGATATGTAAAGGAGGATTACAGGTGGGGTCTGATCAGACACTGGGTCTTGCCACAAGAGGGTGTAAAAGTTTTTCCACCGCTACCCTATAAAAAGACTCTCAGAGGCTACTTTTGGGTAGTGTACCTCTTGGTGAGAGATTATTGACAACTAGACAGGTCTCGACAACACATTCAAAGATATGTTGCCCATCTGACATTTTTATGAAGTGTCCAACACACGAGTGTGCAGGATCTACAGGCCTAGCTGTAACATGTGTGGTAAATGTACTGCAGGATACCATACAGATCCTGTATACCTCCATGTCCTGCCGTATCTCATCTTGTATCCAGACTACAGGTCCAGCTGTAACATCTGTGGTAAATGTACTGCAGGATACCATACAGAGCCTGTATACCTCCATGTCCTGCCATATCTCATCTTGTATCCAGACTACAGGCCCAACTGTAACATCTGTGGTAAATGTACTGCAGGATACCATACAGAACCTGTATACCTCCATGTCCTGCCGTATCTCATCTTGTATCCAGACTACAGGCCCAGCTGTAACATCTGTGGTAAATGTACTGCAGGATACCATACAGAACCTGTATACCTCCATGTCCTGCCGTATCTCATCTTGTATCCAGACTACAGGTCCAGCTGTAACATCTGTGGTAAATGTACTGCAGGATACCATACAGAGCCTGTATACCTCCATGTCCTGCCGTATCTCATCTTGTATCCAGACTACAGCACCAGCTGTAACATCTGTGGTAAATGTACTGCAGGATACTATACAGAACCTGTATACCTCCATGTCCTGCCGTATCTCATCTTGTATCCAGGCTACAGGCCCAACTGTAACATCTGTGGTAAATGTACTGCAGGATACCATACAGAACCTGTATACCTCCATGTCCTGCCGTATCTCATCTTGTATCCAGACTACAGGCCCTGCTGTAACATCTGTGGTAAATGTACTGCAGGATACCATACAGAACCTGTATACCTCCATGTCCTGCCATATCTCATCTTGTATCCAGACTACAGCACCAGCTGTAACATCTGTGGTAAATGTACTGCAGGATACCATACAGAGCCTGTATACCTCCATGTCCTGCCGTATCTCATCTTGTATCCAGACTACAGGTCCGGCTGTAACATCTGTGGTAAATGTACTGCAGGATACCATACAGAACCTGTATACCTCCATGTCCTGCCGTATCTCATCTTGTATCCAGACTACAGGTCCGGCTGTAACATCTGTGGTAAATGTACTGCAGGATACCATACAGAGCCTGTATACCTACATGTCCTGCCGTATCTCATCTTGTATCCAGGCTACAGGCCCAGCTGTAACATCTGTGGTAAATGTACTGCAGGATACCATACAGAACCTGTATACCTCCATGTCCTGCCGTATCTCATCTTGTATCCAGGCTACAGGCCCAGCTGTAACATCTGTGGTAAATGTACTGCAGGATACCATACAGAACCTGTATACCTCCATGTCCTGCCGTATCTCATCTTGTATCCAGACTACGGACCCAGCTGTAACATCTGTGGTAAATGTACTGCAGGATACCATACAGAGCCTGTATACCTCCATGTCCTGCCGTATCTCATCTTGTATCCAGACTACAGGTCCAGCTGTAACATCTGTGGTAAATGTACTGCAGGATACCATACAGAGCCTGTATACCTCCATGTCCTGCCGTATCTCATCTTGTATTCAGGCTACAGGCCCAGCTGTAACATCTGTGGTAAATGTACTGCAGGATACCATACAGAACCTGTATACCTCCATGTCCTGCCGTATCTCCTCTTGTATCCAGGGTAGAGGCGCCAACAGGGTGCTAAAGCCTCCGCCCAATTGTCCAATAACCTCCTCCTTTGGCTGTAATATTGTCAGCACTTCCATAGATCACCATTACATCACCCTGAGAAGACTCACCAGGACAACAATGAATTCTGAGGTCGGTTGTCTTTCTGTCAGTGAGTATACGGACGCCGTTCACTGTGCGGTATAAATATCGCTACCATATATGTAGTTTTGTTCTCATCTCACAGTAAAAATTCTTATGATAAAAATTTTTTAGTTTTCTTAAACATTTTTAGACTTTTATCAGTCCTGGAAACGCAAAACCTCAAACACAGGGCGAGTGCAGAAAGTGAGATAATGCCTGTGATCGGGCCCCGCTGGGGGGGGAAGAGACAGCCCCAGAATTACAGGAATACAGAAATATATTACAAAATCATCTACTGAATTATGTATAAAATAAAAGTCATTTTAACTTGTCCTGACACTTCCAGATTGTCAGAGGTTCTAGATCAACTATCCTAGAGTATAAAGAGTTCTAGATCCCCAACTATTCTAGATCAGAGCATGTTCTGGAGTGTGACCTATTCTGGATTCTCCTACCGTCTCCATGGTAACCGTCCCCTCACCTGTAGGTCCTGCACAGAGATCTCCATGGTGGTCAGGTAGAAGTAGAGGACTCCGCTGCTCTGGCCCCGGGGCCCGTCACTTACTGAGAAGACATTGGCGAAGGGCTGCCCTCTGACCGGGTCATGGCTGGAGATAGTGGCCAGAGCGCCCCAGTCACACTCGTGGGCCACATAGCGGGCGACCCGGGCCGTCTCATTATGAGGGGGGATGTCAGCTGCAGACGGTCTGACCCCCCAGGAGAGGAGCAGAAGGCACAGCACGGACACCCCCCAGCTCAGGATCATACCAACCCGACTCATCCTCACTGACTGCGGGCCGGAGCAGACAGCAGGAGCACTATACCGCCCGTGGGGAGGAGCCTGGAGAAAAATCGACCAATAGGAGGGAAGAACAGCGCAGCACAGCCAATCAAAGTACACACAACAGTGGGCGTGGTGATAACAAGGACGTAAACAAGCAAGAATGGCACCGCCCTGTGGGAGGAGTTTATTATTGAGCAACCAATGGAATAGAAGTATATTAGAGAGCTGCGAATCAAAATAGAAGAAGAAGAAGGGCGTGGCACTCAGGGCTAAGGTAACGTGTGGTGGGCGTGACCTTGGAGTGTATAGTTGTTCTATTGGCTTATACCTAGAACCAGGTGCGGCAGCGTTAAATCAGCTTACAGCTGGGGAATGACAAAAAACCAAAACAACAATAATCTTTATTAACCCCTTAATGACCGGGCCATTTTTTGTTTTTGCATTTTCATTTTTCCCTCCCCACATTTCAAGAGCCATAA
Organism: Leptodactylus fallax; assembly: GCA_947044405.1. NCBI lineage: Eukaryota > Metazoa > Chordata > Amphibia > Anura > Leptodactylidae > Leptodactylus > Leptodactylus fallax. The sequence continues at coordinate 484,272 of CAMRHE010000769.1, forward strand.
CTTTTTCATTTCTCAGTTCCCAGAGTCACAAGATGACTTATTGTTTGCGAAACAAATTGTACTTTGCAATGTCACCATTCAATATGCTGTGCAATGTACTGGGAAGCTGGAAAAAAATTCTGAATGAGGTGCAATTGGAGAAAAACTGCATTTGCGCCAAATTCATATGGGTTTAATTTTTACAGCATTCATTGTGTGGTAAAAATGACATGTTACCTGTATTCTGCGGGTCAGTACGAACACGGCGATACCAAAGTTATATAGTATTTGTAATGTTTGGATACCTTTTAAAAAATTAAAAACTTTGCTAAATAGAAAAAAAAATTTTGCGTCGCCATATTGTGTCACCTGTAACTTTTTCATATTTACATGTATGGAGCTGGGTAAGGCGTCTTTTTATGCGGGACAAGATGACGTTTTTATTGATACCATTTGGGGAAAGATCTGATGGTTTGATCACTTTTTATTCAATTTTTTTATAGGAGACAAAGTGTTGAAAAAAACGCTATTTGGCCATTTTGATTTTTTTTCCCGCTACGCCGTTCACCGTATGGGATAAATATTTTAATATTTTAATAGTTCGGGCATTTTGGAGCGCGGGGATACCTAAAGTGTTTATGCTTACTTTTGTTTATTTACTTTTATATCTGATCTAGGGAAAGGGGGGGTGATTTGAACTTTTGTGTTTTGTTTTTTTTTTTTTTTAATTTTTTCATACTTTTAAAAACTTTTTTTTCTACTTTTACTTGTATGATCAGACTCCCTAGGGACCTTGAAACCTAGGGAGTCTGATCGATCATACTACTGTATCGCAGTGAATAGCAAAAAGCCGTCACTGCCATTAGACAATGCCTCTGGCATCGTGTACTAGCTCTAATGTAATGACAAGCCTGGGAGCCTTCAATAGGCTCCCGGCTGTCATGGCAACCAAGCGGCGATCAGGTAAAAATGGCGGCGCCCGTGGCAGCTGCGCAATTTAGACGCCGCGGTCCCATTTGACCGCGACATCTAAAGGGTTAACAGCCGCGATCGGTGCAGGCACCGATCGCTGCTGTTAGCGGCGGGTCCTGGCTGTATTATACAGCCGGCACCCGCAGTGTATGGAGAGCGCTCCATACATCGTCATGCGACTCAGGACATACTATTACGCCCTGGGTCATTAAGGGGTTAAAAACATACTGAGCCTTACAGAGCGATAGAACCTTGTTGTCTGTGGCCAACCAATCATAGCACATCTTTCATTTTCCCAGTGCAGGTTAAGAAATGAAAGCTGAAGTCTGATTGGTTACTATGGACAACAAGACTAGTCGCCCCACTACTGAGCCATGACTGTACTACTGCCACAAGAGTAGCTAATAAGGAGCCGCATGTCACCACACATATAGTATAAGGATGGTTTTTTCTCCATAAAACCCTTCTATAAAACTGTAACCCATAGTGAAAGCGAGATTTTTAGAAGGGGTGATGTCACAGTACAGGATAATACACACAGTGATGTCACAGTACAGAGATAATACACACAGTGATGTCACAGTACATAGATAATACACACAGTGATGTCACAGTACAGGGATAATACACACAGTGATGTCACAGCACAGGGATAATACACAGTGATGTCACAGTACATAGATAATACACACAGTGATGTCACAGTACAGGGATAATACACACAGTGATGTCACAGTACAGAGATAATACACACAGTGATGTCACAGTACATAGATAATACACACAGTGATGTCACAGTACATAGATAATACACACAGTGATGTCACAGTACAGGGATAATACACACAGTGATGTCACAGTACAGGGATAATACACACAGTGATGTCACAGTACAGGATAATACACACAGTGATGTCACAGTACAGAGATAATACACACAGTGATGTCACAGTGCAGAGATAATACACACAGTGATGTCACAGTACAGAGATAATACACACAGTGATGTCACAGTACAGAGATAATACACACAGTGATGTCACAGTACAGGGATAATACACACAGTGATATCACAGTACAGCGATAATACACACAGTGATGTCACAGTACAGGGATAATACACACAGTGATGTCACAGTACAGAGATAATACACACAGTGATGTCACAGTACAGGATAATACACACAGTGATGTCACAGTACAGAGATAATACACACAGTGATGTCACAGTACAGGGATAATACACACAGTGATGTCACAGTACAGGGATAATACACACAGTGATGTCACAGTACAGGATAATACACACAGTGATGTCACAGTACAGACATAATACACACAATGATGTCACAGTACAGAGATAATACACACAGTGATGTCACAGTACAGCGATAATACACACAGTGATGTCACAGTACAGACATAATACACACAATGATGTCACAGTACAGAGATAATACACACAGTGATGTCACAGTACAGGGATAATATACACAGTGATGTCAGAGAGATAATAAATTCCATATACTCCAGTCTTTAAAGTATATTCTGATTATTTCAGGTACCTCTGCCCTGCTGTGCCACTTCTGATACTAAGAAAAAAATTATGCATTCTATGAAGTGACCATTAGGTGGCAGCAGAGCTCTGAGTAATCTGAGTTTCTGTATCTGGCTTTGCGCAAGACTTTTTTTCATACATTTTCAGACCCTTGAATTGTTGGCTAGGAGACCCTAATTCTGGGCTATCTGCGGGTGTATATGGCATCTACCTACATCCAAAAGTCCTGGCATTTATTAGTGTGGGTTTTCCTTTGCTGTAAATGTAATCTAACATCAAGATCTCTGCTTCCTGTCAGTGAAAGAGATTGTTAATAAAAACCTATACAGAACTAATATTTCTCACAGCTGAGGGTTTGTTGCAATTGTATCCAGTCTATAGAATATTCTGTGAGATAAAAAATTCAAAGGTATAAATCTCTGTGCTGTTCCAATAGTTTGTTACAATGTATCAGTGCAGGTGAAATCTATCAGGCTGTGACAGGACGCAGAGATTGTGAAAAGGAAAAGGGACTGAAACAAGTATACTGGAATACTTCATTGTGAATATATTACACGGGGTCATTATAATGTATATTATACATCTGCAGTACCTGGAACAGTCACATAGGGGCAGCATTTTCCATCCAGGGTCTACAAATAACCAGGAACCTGAATATCAGACAATGTATATGAAATCTGTTACATTAACCCTGTCATGACTGGGGGTGTTTTGGGCCTGGAATCCACAATATTTCCATCTGACCTGCCCACGGTCCGCTGCAGCGACGACATGTCATATGGACACATGACCACTACAGCCGATGACTGCCCGCAGCGCTGATGTCACATGACCTCAGGACCATTGGTGGGTAAGGTTTAAGGTGAGTGTGTCCATATATGTTACCATAGTATACATTACTAGTGATCTGTATACAGGCACATGCAGAGAGGACCCAGGTCACATGATCTCTACAAGCTCTCTAGACCCTTCTGAAGCAGGGGAAACCTGTGACATCATCAGTGACATCATCAGTGACATCATCAGTGACATCAGAGACTTCCCTGACAACTGGCTAAATGCAGGAGCGCTGTGTTATGGGCTGTTACAGACAGACATTGTTTCAGCTCTCTGTCACAGTACATTTGCCTGCAGAGCCATGTATCTAATCCTGTCATGTGTGATACTGTATGCTGAGCTGTATGTCTAATCCTATCATGTGTGATACAGTCTGCTGAGCTGTGTATCTAATCCTATCATGTGTGATACTGTCTCCTGGGCTGTGTATCTAATCCTATCATGTGTGATACTGTCTGGTGGGATGTGTATCTAATCCTATGATGTGTGATACAGTCTGCTGAGCTGTGTATCTAATCCTATCATGTGTGATACAGTCTGGTGGGCTGTGTATCTAATCCTATGATGTGTGATACAGTCTGCTGAACTGTGTATCTAATCCTATCATGTGCGATACTGTCTGCTGAGCTGTGTATCTAATCATATGTGTGATACTGTTCAGTGTATCTAAGTATATCTGATGTATCTAAGTCAATGATGTGTGTTAATGTCAGATATATGTAAGTATATACTATGTAATACTATCTAGTGTATCCAAGCCTATCCTGTGTGATACTGCCTGTTGTACCTAAACCTATAATGTGCAATACCGTCTGGCGTATCTCAGTTTATCATGTATGATACTGTCTGATGTATCCAAGCCTCTCATGTGTGATACTGTCTTGTTATCTGAGTCTATCCTATATGATACTGTTTAGTGTATCTCATCCGTCCATGTGTGATACCGGGATCCTTTCCCTGCTGGCACATTGCAGCGCCCCCATGTGTTGGCTGCTCCAGTTACTTCCTTTTTGGATGAGGTTTACAGAACTTTGATCACAATTACACAAAAACAGGATGTTAGTAATCCGCAGAACAAGAGCGCGCTAATGGTGTGATACCGCCTATCATGTCCAGACGTATCGGGGGAGGGGCACAAACAGGAAAAATAGGAGAAAATAGGAATTGTCCTGAGATGTAAATACAGGGAGGATTAGATGTGGCCCTGACGTCACTGGCCCCTGGCATCACCGAGTATAAGTATAGGACAGAGCTGCCTTCCAGAAAGCTTCCTTTTACAAATCCTTACATCTCACTGCTGCCCCCTGCTGGCTTGGGGTATCCTACAATGTATCACACTCTGCTGTATTGCATTGCAGGAGATGTAGTTCTTTAGCTTTATAATCAACTCCTATATTAATATGTATAAAGTCTCTTTATTAATAATATATACTTGCATAGATACGTGATGTGTATATTAGACATGTAGACAATACATAAAAATTACGACTAACTTCAAGAGGATCTTTTACCACCTGCACCAAATCAAGTTCTTTGTATCCTTAGATAGTCGCTCCTCCACTGATTCTGGCGAAGTTGGAATTTTTTTCTCTAGCCCCCACCATTCCTGAGCAATCAGTGCAGTGAGTTTTGGTGCCTAACTAGACTCCCTAATGTCAAGTGGGTGGTGTCAGAGCTCACTTGACATTAGAGAGTCTAGTTAGTATATCAGGCATGGAAACTAATAGCTCAGGAATGGTGGGGGCTAGAGAAAAAATACCAACTGTCCAAGAATCAGTGGAGGGGCACCAATTAAAGGATGAAAAGAGGTTGAGTTGATGAAGGTCATGAAAGGTCCCCTTTAAATAATAAAATTCTTTCTGCCTGTAGCCACCACCAGGTGGCGCTGACTACATATACATTCATATAGTAATGCTCATTGTGAGCGGCATAAATCTGTAAGCAGTGAGCTCCCCCTAGTGGCAGCTACTGGTAATGTATGGTGACAAAATGTATGGTGTGAACAGAAGTAGTGGGAGCAGATTAAATACGGCCCCCGATCACCAAGGACCCGATAGCAATGATCTCTCTTATGTACAACACTCATCAATACCAGACTGTGCAGCCAAAACTAGATCTATAGCCCTGTTCATGAAGGCAATAAAAGGCAAAAACAACAGTAAGTAGATGCTAAGTAGAGGGCAAAAGGCAATACAAACTCTACACACCTTCACTGGTGCTCTCCTCAATGTGAGAGATTCTTGTCCCTAACCCACTCATTGCCTCTCACAAAGCCAGCCAATTCACTTTGCTCTGTACTGATGAGGGACAAAAATCCCGAAACAGCGCTGTATGCAGATAAGTGAAATTGGCTTGGCTATAATCCCATTTGCTGTCTCAAGACTTGGTGAGTCAAAAGCAAATTTAGGATCTGTTACATCCAACAGAGGGCGCATGAGCTCCCCAGCTCCTTTCCCATAATGCCTTGTGATATGTAGATGCTAAGTAGAGGGCAAAAGGCAATTCAAACTCTACACACCTTCACTGGTGCTCTCCTCAATGTGAGAGATTCTTGTCCCTAACAGTAAAGACTGACACACAGGAAGAACATTTGGAGAGAAGAAATAGGAATAAAACTATGGATAAGAAACACATATAGCAAGGGAATCGGTGGGTGACAACCTTTAAGAGCACTGTAATGGCTGCTATAGTGGTTGTCACCTAGATTCTGGTTCTCTTTAAAAAGATCAAGATCATTCAGAAATGGTGGAAATGTTGACAGTGTATAATGGAAAACCAAAATCATAACATAGAAGAGCAAGAATATATAACACGCCAAGTTTTTAATAATACTGATGATGTCATAGCAAATCCGCAGCCCAAGAGAAAAGTCTCATTATACATCTGTTACTTACAGCTCCAAGATGTTATGATGTAGATTATAGACATGTAGTCACACCCATCAGATGTATAATGTACCTACCCTGACAGAATATGTACTGGGAGAGGGAACAGCACTGGTGGAGTATACTAGGGAGACAAGAAATTATCAGAAAACTCATAGGAGTCTACTATAATACTGCTCCTATGTAAAAGAATATAACTGCTATAATACTGCTCCCATGTACAAGAATATAACTACTATAATACTACCTCCTATGTACAAGAATATAACTACTATAATACTACTCCTATGTACAATACTATAACTACTATAATACTGCCCCTATGTACAAGAATATAACTACTATAATACTACTCCTATGTACAAGAATATAACTACTATAATACTACCTCCTATGTACAAGAATATAACTACTATAATACTGCTCCTATGTACAAGAATATAACTACTATAATATTACCTCCTATGTACAAGAATATAACTACTATAATATTACTCCTATGTACAAGAATATAACTACTATAATACTGCTCCTATGTACAAGAATATAACTACTATAATACTGCTCCTATGTACAAGAATATAACTGCTATAATACTGCCCCTATGTACAAGAATATAACTACTATAATACTACCTCCTATGTACAAGAATATAACTACTATAATACTGCTCCTATGTACAAGAATATAACTACTATAATATTACCTCCTATGTACAAGAATATAACTACTATAATATTACTCCTATGTACAAGAATATAACTACTATAATACTGCTCCTATGTACAAGAATATAACTACTATAATACTGCTCCTATGTACAAGAATATAACTACTATAATACTGCTCCTATGTACAAGAATATAACTACTATAATATTACCTCCTATGTACAAGAATATAACTACTATAATACTGCTCCTATGTACAAGAATATAACTACTATAATACTGCTCCTATGTACAAGAATATAACTGCTATAATATTGCTCCCATGTACAAGAATATAACTACTATAATACTGCTCCTATGTACAAGAATATAACTACTATAATACTGCTCCTATGTACAAGAATATAACTACTATAATACTGCTCCTATGTACAAGAATATAACTACTATAATACTGCTCCTATGTACAAGAATATAACTACTATAATACTGCTCCTATGTACAAGAATATAACTACTATAATACTGCTCTTATGTACAAGAATATAACTACTATAATACTGCTCCTATGTACAAGAATATAACTACTATAATACTACCTCCTATGTACAAGAATATAACTACTATAATACTGCTCCTATGTACAAGAATATAACTACTATAATACTGCTCCTATGTACAAGAATATAACTACTATAATACTGTCCTATGTACAAGAATATAACTACTATAATACTGCTCCTATGTACAAGAATATAACTACTATAATACTGCCTCCTATGTACAAGAATATAACTACTATAATACTACTCCTATGTACAAGAATATAACTACTATAATACTGCTCCTATGTAAAAGAATATAACTGCTATAATACTGCTCCCATGTACAAGAATATAACTACTATAATACTGCTCCTATGTACAAGAATATAACTACTATAATACTGTCCTATGTACAAGAATATAACTACTATAATACTGCTCCTATGTACAAGAATATAACTACTATAATACTGCTCCTATGTAAAAGAATATAACTGCTATAATACTGCTCCCATGTACAAGAATATAACTACTATAATACTGCTCCTATGTACAAGAATATAACTACTATAATACTGCCCCTATGTACAAGAATATAACTACTATAATACTACTCCTATGTACAAGAATATAACTACTATAATACTGCTCCTATGTACAAGAATATAACTACTATAATACTACTCCTATGTACAAGAATATAACTACTATAATACTACTCCTATGTACAAGAATATAACTACTATAATACTGCTCCTATGTAAAAGAATATAACTGCTATAATACTGCTCCCATGTACAAGAATATAACTACTATAATACTGCCCCTATGTACAAGAATATAACTACTATAATACTACTCCTATGTACAAGAATATAACTACTATAATACTGCTCCTATGTACAAGAATATAACTACTATAATACTGCTCCTATGTACAAGAATATAACTACTATAATACTGCTCCTATGTACAAGAATATAACTACTATAATACTGCTCCTATGTACAAGAATATAACTACTATAATACTGCTCCTATGTACAAGAATATAACTACTATAATACTGCTCTTATGTACAAGAATATAACTACTATAATACTGCTCCTATGTACAAGAATATAACTACTATAATACTACCTCCTATGTACAAGAATATAACTACTATAATACTGCTCCTATGTACAAGAATATAACTACTATAATACTGCTCCTATGTACAAGAATATAACTACTATAATACTGTCCTATGTACAAGAATATAACTACTATAATACTGCTCCTATGTACAAGAATATAACTACTATAATACTGCCTCCTATGTACAAGAATATAACTACTATAATACTACTCCTATGTACAAGAATATAACTACTATAATACTGCTCCTATGTAAAAGAATATAACTGCTATAATACTGCTCCCATGTACAAGAATATAACTACTATAATACTGCTCCTATGTACAAGAATATAACTACTATAATACTGTCCTATGTACAAGAATATAACTACTATAATACTGCTCCTATGTACAAGAATATAACTACTATAATACTGCTCCTATGTAAAAGAATATAACTGCTATAATACTGCTCCCATGTACAAGAATATAACTACTATAATACTGCTCCTATGTACAAGAATATAACTACTATAATACTGCCCCTATGTACAAGAATATAACTACTATAATACTACTCCTATGTACAAGAATATAACTACTATAATACTGCTCCTATGTACAAGAATATAACTACTATAATACTACTCCTATGTACAAGAATATAACTACTATAATACTACTCCTATGTACAAGAATATAACTACTATAATACTGCTCCTATGTAAAAGAATATAACTGCTATAATACTGCTCCCATGTACAAGAATATAACTACTATAATACTGCCCCTATGTACAAGAATATAACTACTATAATACTACTCCTATGTACAAGAATATAACTACTATAATACTGCTCCTATGTACAAGAATATAACTACTATAATACTACCTCCTATGTACAAGAATATAACTACTATAATACTGCTCCTATGTACAAGAATATAACTACTATAATACTGCCCCTATGTACAAGAATATAACTACTATAATACTGCTCCTATGTACAAGAATATAACTACTATAATACTACTCCTATGTACAAGAATATAACTACTATAATACTACTCCTATGTACAAGAATATAACTACTATAATACTGCTCCTATGTACAAGAATATAACTACTATAATACTACCTCCTATGTACAAGAATATAACTACTATAATGCTGCTCCTATGTACAAGAATATAACTACTATAATACTGCTCCTATGTACAAGAATATAACTACTATAATACTGCCCCTATGTACAAGAATATAACTACTATAATACTAATCCTATGTACAAGAATATAACTACTATAATACTACCTCCTATGTACAAGAATATAACTACTATAATACTGCTCCTATGTACAAGAATATAACTACTATAATACTACCTCCTATGTACAAGAATATAACTACTATAATACTGCTCCTATGTACAAGAATATAACTACTATAATACTACTCCTATGTACAAGAATATAACTACTATAATACTGCACCTATGTACAAGAATATAACTACTATAATACTGCCCCCTATGTACAAGAATATAACTACTATAATACTGCTCCTATGTACAAGAATATAACTACTATAATACTACCCCTATGTACAAGAATATAACTACTATAATACTACTCCTATGTACAAGAATATAACTACTATAATACTGCCCCCTATGTACAAGAATATAACTACTATAATACTGCTACTATGTACAAGAATATAACTACTATAATACTACCTCCTATGTACAAGAATATAACTACTATAATACTGCTCCTATGTACAGGAATATAACTACTATAATACTGCTCCTATGTACAAGAATATAACTACTATAATACTACCTCCTATGTACAAGAATATAACTACTATAATACAGCCCCTATGTACAAGAATATAACTACTATAATACTGCTCCTATGTACAAGAATATAACTACTATAATACTGCCCCTATGTACAAGAATATAACTACTATAATACTGCTCCTATGTACAAGAATATAACTACTATAATACTGCTCCTATGTACAAGAATATAACTACTATAATACTGCTCCTATGTACAAGAATATAACTACTATAATACTGCTCCTATGTACAAGAATATAACTACTATAATACTACCTCCTATGTACAAGAATATAACTACTATAATACTGCTCCTATGTACAAGAATATAACTACTATAATACTACCTCCTATGTACAAAAATATAACTACTATAATACTGCTCCTATGTACAAGAATATAACTACTATAATACTACCTCCTATGTACAAGAATATAACTACTATAATACTACCTCCTATGTACAAGAATATAACTACTATAATACTGCTCCTATGTACAAGAATATAACTACTATAATACTACTCCTATGTACAAGAATATAACTACTATAATACTGCCTCCTATGTACAAGAATATAACTACTATAATACTGCTCCTATGTACAAGAATATAACTACTATAATACTACCCCTATGTACAAGAATATAACTACTATAATACTACTCCTATGTACAAGAATATAACTACTATAATACTGCCCCCTATGTACAAGAATATAACTACTATAATACTGCTACTATGTACAAGAATATAACTACTATAATACTACCTCCTATGTACAAGAATATAACTACTATAATACTGCTCCTATGTACAGGAATATAACTACTATAATACTGCTCCTATGTACAAGAATATAACTACTATAATACTACCTCCTATGTACAAGAATATAACTACTATAATACAGCCCCTATGTACAAGAATATAACTACTATAATACTGCTCCTATGTACAAGAATATAACTACTATAATACTGCCCCTATGTACAAGAATATAACTACTATAATACTGCTCCTATGTACAAGAATATAACTACTATAATACTGCTCCTATGTACAAGAATATAACTACTATAATACTGCTCCTATGTACAAGAATATAACTACTATAATACTGCTCCTATGTACAAGAATATAACTACTATAATACTGCCCCTATGTACAAGAATATAACTACTATAATACTGCTCCTATGTACAAGAATATAACTACTATAATACTGCTCCTATGTACAAGAATATAACTACTATAATACTGCTCCTATGTACAAGAATATAACTACTATAATACTGCTCCTATGTACAAGAATATAACTACTATAATACTGCTCCTATGTACAAGAATATAACTACTATAATACTACCTCCTATGTACAAGAATATAACTACTATAATACTACTCCTATGTACAAGAATATAACTACTATAATACTGCTCCTATGTACAAGAATATAACTACTATAATACTGCTCCTATGTACAAGAATATAACTACTATAATACTGCTCCTATGTACAAGAATATAACTACTATAATACTGCTCTTATGTACAAGAATATAACTACTATAATACTGCTCCTATGTACAAGAATATAACTACTATAATACTACCTCCTATGTACAAGAATATAACTACTATAATACTGCTCCTATGTACAAGAATATAACTACTATAATACTGCTCCTATGTACAAGAATATAACTACTATAATACTGCTCCTATGTACAAAAATATAACTACTATAATACTGCTCCTATGTACAAGAATATAACTACTATAATACCGCTCCTATGTACAAGAATATAACTACTATAATACTACTCCTATGTACAAGAATATAACTACTATAATACTGCTCCTATGTACAAGAATATAACTACTATAATACTGCTCCTATGTACAAGAATATAACTACTATAATACTGCTCCTATGTACAAGAATATAACTACTATAATACTGTCCTATGTACAAGAATATAACTACTATAATACTGCTCCTATGTACAAGAATATAACTACTATAATACTGCCTCCTATGTACAAGAATATAACTACTATAATACTACTCCTATGTACAAGAATATAACTACTATAATACTGCTCCTATGTACAAGAATATAACTGCTATAATACTGCTCCCATGTACAAGAATATAACTACTATAATACTGCTCCTATGTACAAGAATATAACTACTATAATACTGCTCCTATGTACAAGAATATAACTACTATAATACTGCTCCTATGTACAAGAATATAACTACTATAATACTGCTCCTATGTAAAAGAATATAACTGCTATAATACTGCTCCCATGTACAAGAATATAACTACTATAATACTGCTCCTATGTACAAGAATATAACTACTATAATACTGCCCCTATGTACAAGAATATAACTACTATAATACTACTCCTATGTACAAGAATATAACTACTATAATACTGCTCCTATGTACAAGAATATAACTACTATAATACTACTCCTATGTACAAGAATATAACTACTATAATACTACTCCTATGTACAAGAATATAACTACTATAATACTGCTCCTATGTACAAGAATATAACTGCTATAATACTGCTCCTATGTACAAGAATATAACTACTATAATACTGCCCCTATGTACAAGAATATAACTACTATAATACTGCTCCTATGTACAAGAATATAACTACTATAATACTAGCTCCTATGTACAAGAATATAACTACTATAATACTAGCTCCTATGTACAAGAATATAACTACTATAATACTGCTCCTATGTACAAGAATATAACTACTATAATACTGCCCCTATGTACAAGAATATAACTACTATAATACTGCTCCTATGTACAAGAATATAACTACTATAATACTACTCCTATGTACAAGAATATAACTACTATAATACTGCTCCTATGTACAAGAATATAACTACTATAATACTGCTCCTATGTACAAGAATATAACTACTATAATACTGCTCCTATGTACAAGAATATAACTACTATAATGCTGCTCCTATGTACAAGAATATAACTACTATAATACTGCTCCTATGTACAAGAATATAACTACTATAATACTGCCCCTATGTACAAGAATATAACTACTTTATACTACACCTCCTATGTACAAGAATATAACTACTATAATACTAGCTCCTATGTACAAGAATATAACTACTATAATACTAGCTCCTATGTACAAGAATATAACTACTATAATACTGCTCCTATGTACAAGAATATAACTACTATAATACTGCTCCTATGTACAAGAATATAACTACTATAATACTGCCCCTATGTACAAGAATATAACTACTATAATACTGCCCCTATGTACAAGAATATAACTACTATAATACTGCCCCCTATGTACAAGAATATAACTACTATAATACTGCTCCTATGTACAAGAATATAA